>CANXYI010667173.1:0-11320 GCA_948208565.1 Hura crepitans
GACTGGTAAGGTGTAAAATCTTGCATATATGTGTGTATTATCATGGATTAAATAATAAAGGATAAATAGGCATTGTGGCTAAAATTACCACAAGGGCATGAGGACTTAAAATTGTTGATACCATAAGTTCAAAATACATTGGTGTAAGTATTGGAATGTGGTATGTTTAATGATGAACACTAAATATGCCTATATGAACATGATAGTTGAATGGCCTATAATGGGGAATATGTATGCTACTTCATGAATCATAAGAGTTTTAGTGCAGGCAATTTTATTTTTCATATTTAAATATGAATATGGTTTCTATCATTAAAGAAATGATGTTTATGACCTAAAACTATTTTAAACTTGATATGAGTATAAAAAGGGTCTTTAAGAGCACATTATGCCATAAAATGAGAATTTGATATTTTTAAAGGCATAAGTTGATCTAATTGGATTTATGACCTTAATGTAGTGTGTATATGTTTAATACATGCTATAAATCCATAATTGAGATGGATAATGTAGTTGTGTGTGCATATGGCACAAAAAGGGCATAATGGTGTGTTAAAATGGGCATGAATGCCAAAAATGATGTTTTCAATGAAAATAATCCGCTTTACTCATTTAATGGCTAAAACATGTATGATAAAAGCTACATAAGCTTAATTAATGAGGTTAAACTAAAAATAATGGTTTTTAGCCCATGAGATGCAATAACCTAGGGAATTGATAGTTTGACCAGTCAATTAGGGGATAGAGCAATTGCTGGGGCACTTCGATGCTTAGATGAGATCCAAAGGTTCAATTTTAGTCTTACTTGAGGATATATGTGCTGTGATCTTCAGATCTTTATGGATGAAGCTATCGATAAGGTCCTGTAAGGGCCACTACATTGAGCACATGTGGGTGCAGTCGCATAAGTCTAGATAGGCATTGCACAACTTAGCTGGTGCAGCAGCCATTAAGGTCCAAAATATGGGCCATTACACAAGTTATAATCTTGATATCCATAGGTTTAGGTTTATCCCCATAGGCATAAGTTCACATAATAAAGTAAATAATAAAAGCAACCCATAATGCATGATATGACTTTAAAATGACAAGATAGAGTATGTATAATGTAAGAATGGTTCATTTGGTGAAATGATGTTTTTAAATGTTATTTTTGCTATACATGTATGATATGGATATCTTTGTGCATAATGCATGTCAATTGGACATGAATGCGATATATTATTCTTTTTGCATGATCGTTATGCAATATGTAAAATAATAATGCATGTAAATGAATAGCATATAAATATGGTATGTAAGGAATGATAATTAGCACATTTTATTTCAATTACACCGCTAAGCATTTGCTTAGTGTGTTATTTGTTTATGATGCATAGGTACGAAGACATTTTGATACTCAAAGCCTTGGGACATTAAGATTAATTAAAAGATAACTTTCTTTGGGTAAATTGTATGTATATGTAATTGTTGTGATGTATAAGTGCACTTAAATGCATAAATGTATAGGATGGGCTTAACTGTACTAAATTTGTATCTAAATTGTAACTAAATGTTTTTTTTGGTTTTTAAAATATGTAAACCATATTAAACTATAATAATCCATGTTGTATTGTATGATCTCTTTTTGAGGTTGAGATATCTTATGTTGTGTGCTACTGGAATGATTAGGGGATCATAAGAAGTATGTGGAAGTGTGTGAATGGAAAATAAAAGTGTATTTTCTTATGTAGGTTACTATTCAAAATTTGGGATAGTGCTTGGTACAGTTGTTATGCTACTGTAATTTTGGCATTAGGATTCCTAGTTTTGAATGTGTAACACTGTTATGAAAAAGTTTTTGAGAACTTGTATTTTTTTAATGAGATAAGGGTATTATAATGAGTTTGGATATCTCAAAATGCGTGCACACCTTAGTTGGGTTCGATGACCGATTAGCGACTGGATCGAGTAAGAGTTGTCACAACTTACACTTGCTTAGCTAGCATAACTACAACCTGCACTGATACAATAGATGGTAGAAGTGTTTAAACAAGTTGCTGCAATAGTTGCCTATATCTATCACTAGCATAACCATAGCCACAACCACCACAACCACCTTAGGTCCTTTAGAAGTCGTATTTTGAATGAGTCAAGAAGAAAGGAGTTGTTGACTTTTTATGGGTAGATAGAGATGATTTTGTAACGATGAAATATTGGCTTAAGAGAACTGAGCGAATATTGGAGCAGTTAAAGTGCACACTAGAGGAGAACATTATTTGTGCCACCTCGCTACCATAGGTGGAGGCATACCATTGGTGGAGGACAGTTGTAAAATGTAAAGCTCCAGCAGATCTGACTTGGGATTTCTTCCTACAAGAATTTAGGAAGAGGTACATTATTGAGGGTTACCTGGAGAAGAAGAGACAACAATTTCTTGACTTGAAGTAAAGAGGTAGACCAGTATCAGAGTATGAAAAAGAGTTTGCTAGACTTAGTAGATATGCAATGAAGATTGTGCCTATAAAAGAAGAAAGATGCAAAAGGTTTGAAAAGGGCCTCAACACTAACATTCAGTTGCTAGTAGCTATAAATAATATCAAAGAATTTGCCCAATTAGTTACTGTAGCCTACACAGTGGAGGATATACTAAAAGAAAAGAGAGAAAGCCTCTAGAAAAAAGAGATTTTTCTCAACAGGTCAGGCTAGTTCTGCCCCAAAGGTAGGCAAGAGATAAAAATGAGGCCTTAGCAAACAAACACCATAAAGATCAGCTCTAGCTTAGAGATAAGGCCAATAGGGCAATTTAGGCCCTGACAATAAAAACTAGCCACGAGTGTATCAGTCTCCACTACTAGGAGTGTACTGCCTATTTGTGGCATGTGTGGGGGGACACATAGAGGTATATGTTAGAGATCTATTCTCAGAACATGTTACAGATGTAGTTTTAGGGGCCATTACCAAAAAGATTGCCTATTATGACTTGATGATGAAGATTCCAGTTAACTCTAGGCCTCATCACCAATAACGGCTATGAGTCATAAAGAAAGTAAATGAGATAGAGTTAGAGGACTCTAGAAGCTTTGTTCAGAGGCAAGTTATAAAATAGAAGCATAGGCACCAGCTCAATAGCATGCCATTACAGCTTGGGATGAGATAAATTCTCTAGACATCATTGTTGGTAAATTTTACTTTCTTGACTCACTTATTTTGGCACTAGTTAACTCGAGATCACACTCCTATGGTTACACCACAATAGCACAAGATAGAGAGTTACAGTCAGAGCTCTTAGATATAAAAATTATGGTCAGTAATCCCATAAGGTAACATGTGATAGTGAATAGAGTATAAAAGAATTATGCTTTAGTTGTTTAAGGACACATCTTTTTTGCTAATCTTATTAAGCTACCCTTCAAAGAATTTGATGTCATATTGGGCATGGATTAGTTATTTAGACACCATGCTACGGTGGACTGAAGATAGAAAAGACTAGCTCTCTAAATAGTAGATGGGGAGGAAATTACAGTAGATGGTGAAAGAATGAACTTCTTGTCTAATGTTATCTTTGTAGTAAGAACTAAGCGTATGATTCGAAAGGGTAGCTAAGCATATTTGGCGCACGTAGTTGACACTAAATAGATAGGACCCGATGTCGATAAGATACCAATGGTGTTAGAATTTCTTAATGTCATTCTTGATAAACTGCCAAGGTTACCACCTGAACATGAGATTGAGTTTGCCATTAAGGTGTACCTAGGCACAACCTTAATATCAATAGCCTCTTATAGAATGGCACTTGCAAAATTGAAAGAATTGAAGATACAACTACAAGAACTGTTAGATAAAAGGTTTATCAGGCCTAGTGTTTCACCTTAAGGATTACCAGTATTGTTTGTAAAGAAGAAGGATGGTTAACTAAAGTTATGTATAGATTACAAACAACTTAATAAGGTGTCAATTAAGAACAAATACCCATTGCCCAGGATCGATGACTTGTTTGATCAACTTAAATGATCAAGTGTGTTCTTAAAAATTTACTTGAGATCTGGGTATCATTAACTCTGGATAAAGGAATTTGATGTGTCAAAGACAACTTTTTACACCAGATATAGACACTACGAGTTTCAAGTGATGCCATTTGAGCTGACTAATGCACCAATTACATTTATAGACTTTATGAACCAAATATTCAGACCATAATTTGATCATTTTATGGTGGTATTCATTGATGATATTCCAGTGTATTCTAAAACTAGAGAAGAACATGACAACATCTCAAGTTGGTATTACATAATTTAAGAGAGAAGCAGCTTTATGCTAAACTGAGCAAATGTGAATTTTCGCTAAAGAAAGTAGCATTTTTGGGACATATTGTGTTAGCTGATAGGATTAGGGTAGATCTTAGCAAAATTAAAGCTATATTAGAATGAAAGGCCCTAAGAAACGTAACAGAGATCAAAAGCTTCCTTGGGTTAGCTAGTTATTACAGGTGATTTGTTAAGGGATTCTCTATAATTACTGCTCCCATAATACACCTATTAAGGAAAGGCATGAAATTTGTGTGGGATCATAAGTGCCAAGAATGTTTTGACAAGTTGAAAGCCATATTGACAGAAGCTCCTATCCTTATACGGCCAGAACCTTCGGAAGGACTTTGTCATTTATAGTGATACCTCTCATTATGAACTTGGGTCCATGCTAATGCAAGATGGTAAAGGAGTAGCTTATGCATTTAGACAACTAATGCCACATAAGAGAAACTATCTGACTCATGATCTAGAGTTAGCTACTATTGTCTTTGCCTTGAAAATATGGAGGCATTACCTATATAGTGGGCAATGTTATGTGTATATTGATCATAAGAGTTTAAAAAACTTGCCTACCTAGAAAGAGTTAAATCTAAGATAATGGAGGTGGATTGAGTTGATCAAAGACTATGATTGCTTAATTGATTATCATCCCATCAAAGCAAATATGGTAGTAGATGCATTAACCTGGGAACTTTTATGTACCGTGAAAGCTATGAATGCACAGTTGTAATGCCAAGAAGATAGAGACTTGCTAGCTAAATTATAGGGGAAACCTGACCTGATTCAATAAGTGAAGGAAGCCTAAGAAGAGGACAGTCAAATCAACCATATAATAGATTTGATAAAAAGGGAAAGCCTATTGAGAATGAACTCAAGGTAGATGGGTGCTTGTATTATTATGAACAATTATGTGTACTTGACAAAGAAGATATTAAGAGAGATTTTGCAAGAGGCTCATAATTCTCCATACGCCATATATCCCGAGAGCATAAAGGTATATCATGATTTGAAACCCTACTACTAGTGGCCTATAATGAAAAAGGATATAGTAGAGTACATAACTAGATGCCTCACATGTTAGCAAGTAAAAGTTAAACACTAGGTTCCTTTTAAGTTCTTTATCTTATAGCAAAACTAGAATAGAAATGGGAAATAATCACAATGGACTTCATAGTTGGGTTACCCATAACTAAGAGTAAATATGACACAGTATGGGTGATTGTTGATAGATTAACCAAGACAACACATTTCATCCCAATAAGGATGGATTACTCATTAGAAAAACTCACACAGCTATACATTAATAAAATTGTGAGGTTACATAGAGTGCCAACATCCATCATTTCAGATCGATACTGAGGTTCACATATAAATTTTAGAAGAAACTACATGATGCCTTAGGTACTTAACTTATCTTTAACACAACATTCCATCCATAGATAAATGGACAATTAAAGTGAGTTATCATGTGCTAGAGGATATGCTGAGAAGCTGTACCATTGAATTTAAAGGCAATTGGGATCGGTACTTATTTTTAGCTGATTTTGTGTAATAGCCATTAGGTAAATTTAGAAATGGCACCATATGAGGCTTTGTATGGGACAAAATGCAGGACTCTACTATGCTGGACTAAATTGGGTGAAAGTAAGCTGATGGGGCTAGACTTAATCAAAGACACGAAAGAGAAAGTTAAACTTATTAGAGATCAGTTGAAAGCATGAATTGCTAGACATAAATTATATGCAAATTTCAAAAGGAAGCTGATTGAGTATAATGTTAGAGATAAAGTCTTCCTTAAGGTATGACCTTGGAAGAAAATACTCCAATTTGGTAGGAAAGACAAGCTGAGCCTAAGGTTTACTAGCTTGTATAAAGTCATTGAACGTGTAAGGCAAGTGGCTTGTAGATTGGCACTACTCCCAGAGTCATAATAGATTCATGATGTGTTCTATGTCTCAATGCTAAGCAGATATATATTGAATCCTTCACATGTGCTTACAACTGAAGAAATAATGGTATAACTAGATCTATCATATGAGGAAGAACTAGTCCAGATCTTAGCACATGAGGTAAAAGAGCTATGCAACAAAGTAGTGCCACTGGTGAAAGTGCTATGGAAACATCAGAGCTCACAGGAAGCAACGTGGGAAAGTGAACAATAGATGAGGGAGAAATAACAACACTTGTTTAAACCATATAAATTTTGAGAATGAAATTTCTTAGAGCTGAAGAAAATGTAATGCCTGAAAACCTCGATTTTATGAATAGTACTTCTCGGGGCATGAATAGTATTTCCCAAGTAATTGGGTTATGCTGAGGTGGATGAGGGGAAGCACAAGTCATAGAACTATGATGGGTAAAATAATGATGAAAATGAAGTTATTTGAACTAACCACTAAACTAATAAAATTTTTCATGTAGATTTCTAATGAATAGTAACCTGAGTTTGTATCGAGTTGTGAAATGGTCAGGATATGCTTAGATTAACTTGAAAATAGCATGATTTGGAGTCAAAAATTCCAAATAGTCTAATGGTGTTAGAGTCAGAATTTTCTGACATCAATCATTATTTTATTTGAATTTCTTAAAAATGCGATTAGTTAATTAACCGAGTTTGCATTAGCTTTTGGACTTGAGTTTTTAGGAGTCCCTAAATTGAGAATTTCTATAATTTTTGGCATATAAAAAAGTATTTTAGAGACCTTAAACCTTAAAATCACATTTTTAAAGCTTAAAACATAAATAAAATTAACTTGGACTATCAAATCACCATATGGCGAGATTGTGGCCATCTATAGTCTTAATATATAATGTGAAAGTGTATGAATGTGTCACACAAGATCAAAGCTCTATCTTCCTCCCCAAAACACCTAAAGCTAATGCCATTAATGCCATTTCTTTCTCCTCTCTCTTTATTTCTTCATTAATCCATCATTCCTCTACCAAAATTATCAAGTTACAAGTGGAAATCAATCTCTTCTATGTCTAAAGTTCAATTCCAGCATCAATTTTGCATAAGGAGATGGTTTAGAGGCAAAAAGAGATGTTTTATGATTTAAGGTTTCAAAACCCTAAATCCATCCAAACCCTAAATTAAGTCTCAACTATTTTTCTAGGTAACTAGACATGCTTAGTTTACTATTTTTGTGATTATTTTTAAATTTACAGTTGTATAGATTTTTCTATGAATTTTTCTATCAAATTTTCTATGATGAAAATTAGAGGACTTAAAGAAGAGCAAGGGTAAAGGCAAAGAGAAGGCATAGAGTGCTCTTCAAGACACCAAATAATCACTTTGTAAGTGTATTCAGTAAAATATGTGATGGCATATGTGTGTTGCATAACTTCTATAATAGGCGCCTTATTGTAAATTGTTGATTTAGGGGTTAGTGTAACCTTAAAAGGGAAATAAGGTATATTAGGGTTTAATGTATGATAATCCATTTGTATGAATGGAATTTGGGATGAAAAGAACTTTAAATAGTGGACAATGAATGATGGTGGAATAGTGTATATGGTAGGGACATAGTGGGATTTAATGAAATTATTGTATAATTGGCATAATCAAAGTATATTAAGCTTAGAAGTATTGGTATGACATGCATGGAATATGTGCATTGATGAATGTGTATAATATTAGAAATATTGAGCATGAAACATATGAATATTATGTGATGAGACATGTGATGCATAATACATGTTAGCGTGATGCATTTGGTAATCTATATTGATTATTTGATAATATGTTTAATGGCAATCAAGAAATGTCATGGAAGATGCAAATGTGATATGGGAAAAGAATGTGTAATAATGAAATGAGAATGGCATTACAAGATGAATGACATGAAATAACCATTTGGTATGGCAATATGTGATAACGAGTGATAAATGTGTGCATGGACTTACACCATGGAAAAAGTGATTGGAATTGATGTGAGAACAGAGTATATAAGACATGTAAATCATATGTAACAAAAGTGGAAATATGAATAGCCCATATATGTTAGACAACCTACAAGATAGGTTGACTGATTAACTAGGGGATGTAACATCTATTAGGATACTTTGACATCATTCATATGATGATATTGATATTTGATAATACTTGATTTTAAAGTTGGTGTAGCCATTGGGAGGTCCAATAGATCCATTACATGTATTCTAAAGTGGGTAGAGCCATCGAGAGGTTCAATAGGACCATTACACACATACATTAATGATATTGATATTAATGTAGGTGTAGCCACCTAGAGGTCTAATAGAACCACTGCACATAATCTAAAGTGGGTGTGGCTATTGGGAGGTTCAACAGGACCACTACATATTATATTGACATGATATGCTGGTGCAGGAGTTGTGAGGTCCAAAATGTGGGCCACTACATAATGAGATCCTGATATCCAGTATTGGGATTAGTGTCTATTAGATATGGGCTAGTAATGACAAATGGCAATATGTGATATATGGGCTAAATAAATTGGTTCATAATCATGGCTTAAATGGATTAATAAATTGAAAAATGACTTTGACATTAAAGTGAAATGATTTAAATAATAAATATGAATCATATGGATGGTAAGTAAATATGGGAGGTTAATAGTAAACACAAGTAATGAATTACAATAATTAAGTTACATAAAATGAATAGGTAATAAGTTATAGGAATTAAATGTTATAAATGAATGAGTGTGCATAGAATGAATGTAACATGATGTATGATTGATTTGTGACATACTCTAACACTTGAATACATGTTGGCATAAGTGTGTGAGCATATTTTATTAAATACACCACTAAGCTTTATGCTTAGCACATCATGTTTTCAATGTGTAGGTTGTAGATAGACAGCTTCAATCTAGCCCAAAGTGGTGGTACAGTGTAGACGGCCTCAAGTTTTGGTATACACTTCATATCTTTTAGTGTGATGTACATAGGGATAGTTGGCACTCATGTGTAAATAAAGGGTATGGGTCCAATTTAGTCCCATGTATGTGCATTTTATACAAATACATTGGTTATGTAAATTAATTGAATAGACACTAGTCATACATAACTTGCATATGATGTAGACTTGAGATATGATGAGGTTAAGATTATGTTTGATACTATAATTGTGATATAACTAATGTCACTGAGATATGATGACAATGATAATGACATTGGGGGGATTAAAAGGATCCAATATGGTGATTTGAGATAATGAATGTTATAGAAGTGCTATTTTACGCATGTTTATTTTGGGACATGACACTGTGCAGCCATAATACTATTAGATTTCCATCCAAATGGAACAGTTTTATTTTGCACATGTGTGTATATAACACTTGGTTTATTTTACATGTGGGCTTAAGATGCTCATAATACACATATATAATAGGATTTTAAGAAGATAATGGTACAACTAGGCAAAATTGATTAATGTGCCATCTCTTATTCAAGTTGGCAATGGTTTGGGTAAGAGGTGTCATAATGTGCCATCTTTCATTGGGATCCATCTACGGGGTTAGGTGAGGGGTGTCATAGCATGCTTAACCCAATAGTTGTAAGCACATACCAAAGTATACAAACCATGAATGATGAGAAATAAAAATAAGAAATCCTTCAAATAATATTAAGACAAGCAATCATTCTATTAATATAGCTTGAACCAGAGTTCTCTTTAGTATTGGGTTGTTGAGCATACTCAAGCCCATGCTACATATAATATGTTTAGACTATATTAATAGGTCTATCTTAGCAAGTCCATTAGTTTGTTGTGCGTAATTAAGGCTAATAGGTCTGGAGGTAAGATTGGGGAAATGTGTATGAGATATACATATACCAAAAGTTGGTGAGCTAATGATTTAGTAGTTCTATGAGATGTAATTAGTTTGGGAAACCTATCATTGAATTTTGAAAATGGCTTGTTGAGCATATAAAAGGTTAAATTCGAATAATAGATGGGTACTAACCCACTAGGAAAGCCTTCAATAGGCTTTCTTAGATCAATTAGTGAATGCTATTAATTCATAATAAAATAGTGGGTGTAATATACATGTTTTGTTAAAGACCTTATAAAATGCATTCATGTATATAATCATGCACTAATTTGTTTTATCTCAATCTTTACATATAGGTACATTGCAACAAACATAAGTTTATTTAATATGAATTTATGAAGTATTTTGGACACTAATAAGTTGACTGGGCCTAACTTTATAGACTGGCTTTAAAATTTAAAAATTTTTCTCAGAAGTGAAAAGATCAGTTATGTGTTAGAGTAGCCTATCCCATTAGTTAGAGCAACCTATCCCAATAGTCCCTAGTGATAATGATAGTGCTGATGAAAAATTTACTTATTTTAAGCATGTCGAGGATAGTGATTTGGTAACATACATAATGTTGGCATTAGTGCCCTTAGAGCTTCAAAAGAAACATGAGCATATGAATGCTCACACTATTAGAGAGTTGTTTGAGGAGCAAAGTAGAACTCAAAGATATGAGATATCTAAAGCCCTATTTTACTATAGTATAGTGGAGGAGACTTCAACTGTGCAACATGGGTTGAAAATGAATGGGTACATTAAGAGCCTTTCCTCTGTAGGATTTGTTATGGATCATGAGCTAAGTAATTAACTCAGTTCTACAGTCATTAGTTGATAGCTATGCACAATTTATGTTTAACTATCAAATGAATAAGACCCAACCAACAATCCATGAGTTGGTGAAAATGCTTAAGATTACTAAAGAGGCTATGAAAAAGAATTCAAGGTGGTTATGGTTGTTGATTCTACTTCTTTTAAAGGGAAAAGGGAAGAAGAAAAAGAAAACAACTAAGACCCAATGTTTAATGAAAAAGAACAAAGGCATACAACCTGTTATTTTTGCTACTAATAAAAAGATTGGCTCTAAAGGGACTTGCTTCCACTCCAGTAAGGCCGAGCATTGGAAGAGGAATTGCAAGGTTTACATAGATTCTCAAAAGAAAGAGAATTGTAATGCCTGAAAACCTCGGTGTTATGAATAGTACTTTTCAGGATGTGAATAGTGTT
>CANXYI010667244.1:0-14162 GCA_948208565.1 Hura crepitans
CAGTGACACTAGTCATGAAACTGTGAAAGGCTCTAATATAATGAAGAAAGCAAAATTTAAAATTTTAGTAGAAATAATAATTCATTCTAGACTATAAGCTACCCCTTAGTGCAATAAAAATTTTATGGGCTGGGAATGACCCAGGATGTGCCTGAATAGACTAGAAAATATTGCACCCAACAGCTTAAAAATTCCACTGAGTCCATTCGAGAAAGAATTTTTGGATTCTGAGGTTGTTTGCAAATTTTCATAATTTTTTTTATGTTGGCATACAAATCGAGGTAGTCTAAAAATTGACCGATCGATGAAATTTAGTTGCAAAAAATTATGGGCAAGTAGAAGGGATTAAAATAGGATTTTTAAAACAAATGATGTAATTTTTTTATATCCGTGTGAATTTTGGTGAATTTCTAAAGTTTTTCAAAAAAGTTGAGCTGTTATGGGATGGCTTGAGTGATTGTGGGCCCACCCTCACACTTGTCAGCTAACTTAAGGCCTTTGACAAGTGTCTATGGGCTTTGACAAGTGAAAAATTCCACTTAAACGAAAGAGAGGAAATTCCTCCCTGCTGTTCATGCAGTGACACAATAACAAGGGAGAACGGACATGTCTATCTCCTTCTTCATTCTTTTATAGAATTTCTAGGTTCCAAAAATTATTTTGGGATGTTAGGGAAGTTTGTGAAGAAGAATCATGTCAAAAGGAGTTCTCAATTGTGAGTTGAAATTCATGGAAGTTTACTAGACAAAAGCAGTCCAACAATTAGCCAAGGTGAGTTTTCACGACTTTTCCTTGGTTTCTCTTTAGTATTTGTGGCTATAATTGTATTCTAGTGATGCCTAACTTATATGGGGACATTTGTGGTATTAATTTGAGGTAAATTAGAGTAAGGAAGAGCTTGGAGAAGGGGGAGAAAGTGTTTATAAGGGCTGGAATGAAGGTGTGGCAACCTTGAATTAGTGGCAACTTCATCTCCATGTGAGTGAGGTAAGTGAATTCCACCATTCACTTCAAGCCCTTTAATTTTAGTAGCTTTTCCTATGAATTAGGGGTGATTTGAATGCATGAAATTGCTTGGTAGGGTGTTTTCTTAGAAGAATTTTACTGTATGGCATGTAATAGTATGAATTGCATGGTTGGTACATGAAAAGAATTAATATATATGTTGATTGTGAGGTTGGCTGAAAGGCATATAAGTAGAATAAAGTGTGTTTATAATGCTTAAGACATAGATTAATGATTGTAACATGGATGTGTAGTTGTATTCTTTAGTGACTTAGTGGAAATATACATAATTTGCATGAGTTGCAAGTGTGGTCGAGAGCTTGAGTATGAATGTGAGTGTGTGTGTGTGGCTTGCTTAATGTGGTCATGGGTGGTGTATAAGGCTGGTAATGTATGTGCCTTAGACCTATAATGCATGAGTAATTGACTCGACTTGTAATGAGTTGAATGATGTATGAATGCATGGACAGTTAGTGGTGGCCGAAGCATGTGATGGGCTTTTACTACCTTATGTAGCATGGAAGTGAGAATATATATATGTAAGTGTACTTATACTATGGATTAATGGATGATGGTGTGTTGAAGATCATAAGAATACATGATTAGGGCCTTTGAATAGTTGTACTCAAAAGCTAGCTCATTGAAAATGGCATGAAAAATGAGATAATAAGTGGCCCATGTTATGTGTAGTTAAGCATGAGCTTGAAAGCATAAATAGCTTAATTATTGTTGGCATAAATGTAGTTAATGTATACCTTAAAATGGCATAAAACCTAGTCAAGAAAGGATATGAAATAGAAGTTGAAAAAGACGGTAAAACTAGACTAGCAATTAAGGATAAAAGGTGACTTGGTGTTGCCTGTAAAGGCTATGGTTGCTGGAAGCACAATATGCTTAATTTGAGTGCCTAAAATGGCTAGTATAATGTAATCTTTTAAAGTGGCATTTGTACCTATATTTTGGCCTTGCAAATGGCCTATGACTTGTTGGCTTAGGGCCTATGATCCTATTATGAATAGTGTTGAAAATTGCACTGAAAAATAAGGTGTAATAGACCTAAAAAGGCTAAATGGAACCTTATCAAATCTAGCATAATGTATGGTAATTATTGGCAATTATACCCTTGAACATATTTTCTGATAATTCACTTGGTATAGCCTGTTTATAGCCATTTTAGACCGGGCTCATTTCTAACTGTGCTGTAAAAATTATAATTGTCTAGTTTTTAGTTTATAACATTATAAAAAAGTTAATCAGTAATGAAATGGACATAGATTGAGGACAAATGGCCCACTTAATAGACACCCACTGGATGGGTTGATCGGTCATCTTTGGAATCCTTAGTAGCTGCTGCATTGTCTATTTTTCAAACAAGGCCGACACAGTGGCATAGGTCCCCATAGGAGCCCTTGTACTAGTATGTTAGATAGACAACTTTCTATCCTTATCACCTAATGCCAGATTTGATATTGCCAGTGCAGCAGCATAGTTCCTTATGGGTCACTACACTAGTCTATTAGGCACACATAGCCACTTAATCACTAATCCTTTATATGATACTGGTGCAGTGGCATAGGTCTTTGAGAGCCACTGCACTTGTCTATTAGATAGACTAGTGTACTAGGCAGACAACTCTTTGTTATTTGCACCTTTTATGCCAAAATTCAATTGAGCTGATGTAGCGACACAGATCCAAAATAGGGACCACTGCACTAGTTTATTTTCCCTCTAGTTCCAGTGTCTATCAAGGTTGTTTCTTAAGATTGGCCAACTAAAGTAATTATATAAGGTGAATAAAATTTGCATATGACTATGAAATATAACATAGGGGCATTTTGGTAATTTTCCACTAATAAGACTTAAAGGCTTAAAAAGGGTATAACTTATGCATGTAATAGTTAATAATAATCTTAAAGCATAATTTACATGAATTATAGTGATTAACTGGATTAACTACAGATAAAGACACCTTAAGGGTACAATGGTAATTTGGCATACTAGTATTCTAAGTTGAATTGAGATGATAAAACAAGATAAGAATAGAGGTTTTATGCATGGATAGTATGATGGACATGTTTTAAATGTTTGAATTCACTATTGAGAATTTGTATACTCAGTATACCTATTTCGGTGTGTAGGTACCAAGATTAAGGATGCCACCTCGTAAAGCATGTAGTGGAGTTTAGAGGTAATTTTATAGAGGTTAATCTTATATAGTTGTTTAGCTTCTGCACTCTATGTACTTAGGTGGGTAAAATAGGTGTGATGTGTATAAGGGACACATATTAGTATTTATATATATACATACATACTATGTTGTAACTTAGTAATGGTTAATCCTTGTTGCGTATGTATGCCATATATGATTGTTTGTTAGCCTCAGGCTCTATGTGTTTTCCTGGTTATGGCTTGAGGCCTATGATCGTTGTGTGATAGAGGATGATGATAGGTTAATATCTAAAGGACAAACGGGTCCAGGAGATGTGATTATAGATTACAAAGGTGTTTCTCAAGTTTCAAGTTTTGGGATAACGACTCGGGCAATTGTTGTGTTGCTGGATTTTTAAGAAATGTTGGACTATGTAGAAATCACTTTGTAATTGCCCAAACTTGATAAGATGAACCTAAATGGATTATAGAAATAGATCGGACTGAGTTTGGAATTAGATAGAATTACTTAGTGCAGTATAAGTAAAAGTTAAATGAATGACCGTAGGAGAAGTTAGGATGGGTAACCTAGCAGGAAGTGCACCGCTTAGTGGCTTTCTTAGGGAATTTAGTAGGGGGTGTCACACTATCCCAAATGTGAATAGAGACATGTAATAACAATCAAACTTTTATATACATTTTCTTATAAATACATATCTCCTGTGAACCTCTTGATCACCCTCAAACAACCAAAATGCAACATCTCAAATCTTGCTTCAATTATATCAACATGCAATCATCATAGTTCAAAAATTAACTTTTAAATAATTTACAAACTTTTGAAATCAAAAAATTTAGATTTGCATTAAGCTTAGGCCCACATTCCCAAAAATTACATCATATGAGCACTTTCTATCTATACACTATAAAATTCAGATATACATGTACAAAATATACCAAAAGAATATTCATTCTTTTGATAACTTGATAACTTGAGGCTTTTTGCTCAAATTGTCACCTTACCTACACATCATAAAA
Organism: Hura crepitans; assembly: GCA_948208565.1. Lineage (NCBI taxonomy): Eukaryota > Viridiplantae > Streptophyta > Magnoliopsida > Malpighiales > Euphorbiaceae > Hura > Hura crepitans. The sequence goes on from CANXYI010667244.1 coordinate 4,192, forward strand.
ATAGAGGATGCACTAAGCAATAACTTAGTGGTGTAATCGATATAACTTGTAAAAATATGCCAATTATATCATACATTATCATATTCATTCAAAATAGCAATAATCACATGATATGCATAAAATGTACTTGTTACGTATAATCTAAAACATGACTAGATCCATAGCATTACATATCATAAAAGCACACATTATCATACATGTCATGCATAACTCCCAAACATAATGCATCATGAAAATTAATTTCATTCATTATTATTATATTGTTAATTATTATTCCAATGATCATGCCTATAGCCAAGAAAACATACATACTATGGATTATAGAGTTTTAAGTAGACCACCTAGGCCCTAAGAACCACTAGGCCCTGCACACATCAGACCTGAAGGTTAGAAAAGCATAGGCTCCTAGGTCATCATGCTTTATACCTGAAGGTCATAATATAAGATCTAAAGATTAACATGTATTAGACCTGAAGATTAGAAAAATAAGATATCAAGATCAATACATTAGACCTGATGGTTAAGATATCATAATAACCCAAAGATTCATGTATTGCAACCAGAAGGCTACAAAGGTACTAAAGTACCCTAGCAACTGCTATGACTCCTAGCTAATTGATTAACCTATCTGACTAGTCTATTTACTTGTATGGGCTACTAGACAATTATTTTTAGTTTTACCTTATTAATATTGCTTAATGTTACTTTTATTTGATTAGTTTAGCCAACTAATGACTATTTTTGGGAAAAAGTTTTATCATTAGCTTGATACTTCATTATGACATGCAACACCACATTACAATGCCATATCTTAAAGTCATTACATGCATATGTTGTTGAACACATTATCCTATTATTCTTTCATGTTAAACATATTACACTTTCTCATGACATCTTACTTGTCACAGTATAGTCACATGACTTATAAGCTCATGCATAAATGTTTTATCTTGCTTATGCTTCAGCTATAAAGCATAAATTGCACAAAAATCACCATATTCATAAATATGTCATTCACGTGCCATAAAGGCTCCCATCAAATCATATGTATGTCATATACATAATGAACATGCAATAGGCATAATATTAGGCATTCTACCACATAAAGCTCATGTACATCATGAATGCACTATATCATGCATAAAATTGATCATTGAATTCATTATAACATTATATACCTTTTTTTGTCATACTTTATACATAATATGATGCAAACATATTATGGACATATACAAGATCACATAGCCAAACCATCATATATTAGTCACCACATTTTTAATTACCTGTATATGGTCATACATAGATACTAACATACATTACATGCATCATACACACTATCTCTATGCCATTGACCATTCAGCCACACTATTATCATAAGCATAAATATGCCTTTTTTTATTACTTATATTATCATCCCTCATGATCACAAACATACAAATCACCATGCACATTCATATTAGGCTAAGTATAAAGCATAGACACACATGATTACATCATAAACCATAACATCATATATGCATCTTACATGCATTTCTTCACATTACATATCTCATTTCACATACATATGATAACCTAGCCATTCATATACACAATTTTATCATATGCATGCATTTTATGCCAATTCACACATATACATACATTCTAGGCCATTTGGCCATCATGCCTCTTATCATTTTAAAACAATATTAATCAAATCATACCTTATCTCTCAAGTTTATATAGGTAATTACATTCATTTATGGACATACATCATACAAAACACATATATGTGATACATACATGCATATATATGCCTTTAACATACGACATCATGCTATCATACATAATTCACTTCATTCAACATCATTAACTACCTTAAATGCATTTATTCAACATAATTAAGCATCAATTTATGCATTAATCATAATAAATGCTCATTTACTCATAAACATACACATATAAATAATATGTTTAAATTTGGCCATATATAAAATCTCATAATTTTTTTGAATTACACATACCAAAAGAGTCAAAATACACCATTGAGGATTGGCTACATAGGTATAAATTTGGACATATATGACATCTAATAATCCATTTCAATTACACATACCAAGAGAGTTAAAATACTCCATTGAGAACCATCTACACTTTATCTTTCCCTTTTCTCCTCATTTTATCAATTTCCCCAATTGTCCGCAACAAATTCAATAGGTGAAAATTCGTAAAAATATCATAAGGACACTAAAATGAAAAACTAACTACATAAACATGACCTTAGCCACCAAGGGAACATAAAAAAAATATAAAACTTCTAAAAATATTACCTGATCAATCTCGAGTTACTATTCAACAAGATGTAAAATCAAGCTATTCTTATGTTTTTTTTTTGAGAAATTTGAGCTAGGAATAGGTCATGACAACTATGGAGGTATGGAATCTAGTCTCAAATGTTTTAAAATAAGCTCAAAATAGAAGGAAGAAATAAAAAAATAGAGGTTCTTCCCTTCTTGTATGTTTGGCTAAAATTGGCAAAGGAAAAGAACCACTACTCTTTCTTTGACCCATTTTGACCATATATATAGTCCTCTCTTTTTTAGCTCTTTTTTGCCTCATTTTTGACATTTGAGAGACCCTAAAAATTCCACAAATCAAATCACAAAAGCCTCTAAATATCCATTATCAAAAATAATGAAAAATCAATTAAAAATGTAATTTTAAAAGTTACTCAATTTTCATAAAAATACTTTTCGATATCCAAAACTTCTAATTCTAGTGCGAATAGACTATTTGGAATATTTGATTATTAGGTTATATTAATCTCTAAATTTTCTGAGCAACTTTTGAATATCTTAAGGTTCAGCTAAAACTAGGTCACTATTCATATGACACAGCCATAAAACTTAACTTTCATTTTTAACCATCTAAATGACTTTAGTCTTATTTCAAACATTACATAAAAATATTTTATGATTAATACTTTCACTCAATCCCTTCAATGTATCCTGGGTCTTAGGAATACTATTCACATTTTAAGAAAGCATTATTCATAAGTTAGGATTTTTTAGGCATTACACAATAAGAATATCAGATTATGAATTCTTTATAATTTCCTTTGCATTGTGAATGTATTGGGGACTTTGTTACATAGTTTAAGATCATATAAAGCAAATGAATTAACATAAGCACTATAGTAATAAAGAGTGCCTTTTATTATGAACCAAAGTTTATTATGTACACAAAATATCCCTATTACATACAAGCTTTAACGCATACTTTTAGCTTGAGAGTCATGAGTGTATTCCAATCTAATTATTAAGAGGAACATTGGGTGGCTATCAAGAATATCCTTAAGTACTTAAAAAGGACTACGAATCTATTCTTTTTTTATGGAGAAGGATATCTAAATGTTATTGGCTATACAGATGCCAGCTTTTAATCTAATAAAGATGATTGTAAATCTCAACTTAGACACATATATATTATGTATACTGGAGCAATTGTTTAAAGGAGTTATAAACTAGATATGACTATGGATTCTACCTATGAAGCTAAATATATAATAATTTTTTATGCATTTAAGGAAGCTTTTTAGATTAAGATGTTCATTACTGAATTTAGAGTGGTTCCAAACATTTTCGATACATCTATATTGTGATAACAATGGGTTTATTACACAAGCTCATGAACTAAGATCTTATCAATAGTCTAAACATGTTCTTTAGTGCTATTATCTAATCAGGGATATCATTAGTAGATAAGATGTGAAAATTGAAAGGGTCCCTACTGATCAGAACATAGTTAATCCTCTAACAATGGCACTATTGCAAGGAAAGTTTGATAAACCTATAAATGCAATGGGCATTAAGTACATGCTTGATTGACTTTAGTGTAAGCCAGAGATTGTTAGAAATATGCCATCGAGCTCATGTAATAGGGTAGTATTCATGTATTTAAACATTGTGAATTAATAAAATAAGGCATTTCTCTTTTTATCATGGTACTTTTATATATTACTTATAACAATTTGCATGGCCTTAAACCATGTTATAAAGTCCCTAGTATAAAATCATAGTGCATAGAAAATTATGAAATGTTTATGATGTGAGATTCTTATTGTGTGTAAATGTGATATACCTAAATGTCACTAATTATAGTATTAATAAGATGGGACATTATTAATGCAAATTGAACATCACATGTTATACATTTTTGTTGGATCAAGTAATAGTTCTTATAAGTTTTTGGCATAGAAATGTTTGGAGTTAACATGTGGATGCTTACTTGGGAAGTAATTGCATTAAAGGCCCACCATGAGATCTTCAAATAGATACTTAATCTATGTTAGTAAAAGTATCTCATGATATCAGTGGTGCAAGTGTCCTTATACTTAATATCACTATTTTAAAATATAAAGTGACATACTTTGACTCTAAAGTTTTTACTTCAAACAAGAAGTATACATAGTGAAAAGCTTAGGTATACCATAACATATCTAAAGATAAGGTAATGATAAGCAAAGGATTCACCACCTAAAATTACAGTAGGGAGTTTATCTCATAGTTCTAATGAGTAATCTATATTCAAGAAACTCTAGCAAAAGTAAAACGCAATGAGTGAATAGGTTTAGTAAGAGCATTTTGGGAATAAAGGTGAAATTACTAAAACAATATGTCCAGGACTTAATTAGATATACTTATTTAAGCTATGATTTCACACAAGTCCATACTGAAAATAAGATGAGATAAAAAAATATGAAAGGAGTTTATTACACCATTACTATATATGGAAGGGTTAGGTCAAACTACTTGACTTTTTAGCACTTAGGTAGTCATGCTGCATGGATAAAAACCTCTCTTTAATTGTATACAACTGATATATCAATTATTTAATTGATAATGATTCAATAAGATTGAATCTATAGAGTCACAGTTAAACTAGGACTCTACTTCACTATATACTTCCAAACTAGACTGGAAACCCATTGGGTAGCACACAAAAAGAAGTTTAAGGAAGATTTAATGAGATTAAATGTTCTAATGATATGGGAAATGAATAGAAGATAAATTAAGTAGAAAGATGCAAAAAGGCATGGGGCCCACTTGCTCATGTGTAGTTAAGAAATTAGGGTTTTTAGACTTAGGCATTATTGACTCTGAATTTTGAATGTTCTTGCATTTAATTTTTTATAAGCTTTTAAAATGTTTAAGATGCGCTAATTTAGGGTAATTATCAATCCAAAATATGGCCTATATGTGCCATATAGGATTAATGCATGTGGGGGCTGAAGCAAATTATAGATAAAGCCATTAAAAGATTTATACACATAGGATTGAATAGGGCACAATGTATGGGTTCATTCTAGTCGAACATAGGGCAGATTTTGAGTGTCAAAATCTAAGCTAAATAGGGTTTATTCAAAGTATAAATAATCCCTATAGCTACAACCGTCACGTATACATTTTCTGTAGTAGAAATTGCCGTATAGAGCTTTTAAAAACACATAAATTTCTTCTTTTTCCTTCGTCCACTTGAAAATCCTTCTAGCACCTAGATTTTCAAGTTGCTTTCTTTTAAAAACTTCTTATCTAGATTACCTTGGAAGTGTTCCTAAAAGTGGATCACTATGGTTTGCGACAACCCAATAAAAAGAGCTTATAAAACGAATATGATATCATCTTTTATGGTAAATCAAATAATGTTATTGGATTTACTATTTAGGATGTATTTTAAATTATCCGAGTTAATTATCTTTGCTAGTTTTTCTTAAATTTTTTATTTTTCTACTATGTATGATTGATAAAATCTAATAACCATAGCTTAGAAGAAGCTATATAGGAAAGTGAAGCTTATATGAAGGAACAATATCCCCAACTATTTGAACTTGATAATTTCGAGGACACCATTCACTTAAGAGGTGAATAACTATAGTGCCTAAGAATTTTGAGGTTATGAATAATACTTCTCATGATGTGAATAGTATTTTTCAAGACCTACTAAGGTGACCATATAAAAGTATTAATTATAATATAATTTTGGGTAAATTTTAGAATAAAAATAAATTCGTTAAGATGAATAAAAATATAATTTAAGTTTTTATGATAGTGTTTTATGATTAATGACATAGTTAAAGATGAATCATAAAATATTTTATTTTTGCTTAAATTGACTTGAGATTAATACAATATAATACTCAAATATTTCAAATAGTCCACTGGATTTTAAATTGGAATTTTTAAATATCAAGAAATATTTTATAAAAATCAAGTAATGATTAAAGTATCATTTTAACTTTATTTTTCAAGGTTTTCAAGCATGGTTTTTTTTAGCCTCTTAGGTTATGTTTTAAGTGATTTTAAGGGACCATAAAGGATGTTAATTGAGGTTTTAAATAAGAAGAATAATTTTACAAGGAATGAAAGTGGTGTTGGAAAAAATAAGAGCCACTAGATCTTAAGTGATTAGATCTTAGCCCTTAGATGTAGGTACATACAAAAGTGTCAAGATTGGCCTATTTTGGATTTATTTTGTAATAGCATCTCTTCTTCCCATCTCCTTGAGCTGACAACACCACCTCTTTTTCTCCACCATTTTTCTTCTTTCAATCCTCCATTAAACACAACAATTTATCACCTAAGCCTTAAATAAAAGGATTTCAAACTTGTTCTCGGTGTTTGGAGCAAGAAACAAAGGTTAGAAGAGGGAGATTTGGAGTTTTAGGGGTTATATGAATAGTAACCTTATTTGAGTTAAAATTTCTTTTTTTTTAATGTTTTGACATTTTTCTAAGATATCTTGGAGTTTCTATAGGAGTATTCCAAAGTTCTTTTGTTGATTGGAATTTTGTTATGGATTTTTATGTGATATTATGGTGTATGTTTGTAGATAAAGAAGAAAGAGATAAAGGGAAAGGCAAGGAAAAGGCTTACCGGAGCTTAATTAATGTCATTGAGACTTTTTTTGTATGTGTTCTCAGTAAATCATGTGTAAAAAAGTGTGTGTTGCATAATGTTATGGTGTATGTTTAATATAATAAATCCTTATATGTTATGTGCATGTATGTATACATGAAATTAGTAGTTGAGTAATGTGTTTTAAGTGCTTAACGTGTGTTAAATGATGAAATTGATGTTTTATATGTGTGCTTGAAAAGTGGTCGAATGGTTAAGGCATAGAAGTAATGATGTCTAAATGTTTTAACTTGAATTATTACTTATGCATGGGAAAAGTGATACATAATTGTGTAATTGATTATGTAATGATGAATTGACTATCTAAAGATGATCATATATGTGAGGTAATAATTAGTAAGGCTTGATTATGGGTCTAATATATGTGTTATGTTAACTTTGTAATTTTGCTTGATATGTGTGTGGCCGAAACATGTAAAGCTTGATTATAGGTTTAACTTGTGTACTATGTTAACTTTGTAATTTTGTGTGAAAATCATAAGAGTTAAAGTGGATTGTGAAAGTCATGCATGAGAACATGTATAGCTATAAAATGAATTTAGACATGTGTTTGTTTGTGATGAAATGCAAAATGGCATGTCTGAATTGGAAGTGCGAAAATATTATTAGCATGATATATTGGTGATGTCATTACTATGTGGTATATGGGTGCTTTAAGCATTCACTAGATGATTATGTGAGATGACTATGTAAATGTAATGTAAGAATTGGTCCTAATGTAATTATGATGGAATGGGCTAATGACATTGATAATGTATGAAAAATGACATCGACATGATAATGACAAAAAGGATATTAGTAACCCCATTTGCTTATTTATTTGCCAAATGACATGTGAAAACTATGAAAACTACCTTAAGTATATGAAACTTAATAAAACATGGTAATTGGTCCATATGTATTAAATAACCTAGTCTAAATAGGTTAGCAGGTGAAGCAGGGATGGATAGCAGATACTAGGGTACCTCAGTGCCACTTTTAGCCTTCGAGCCTAGATATCTTAGGCTAGTGTAGTAGTTGTATAAGTCTGGATAGGCCACTAAATAGATCTTAGGCTGGTTTAAAAGTTGTATAGCTCCAAATGGGCCTCTACTACATATCTTACATTAGTGCTACAATTGTATAGGCCTAGATAGGCCATTAAACATATCTTAGGCTGGTGTAGTAGTCATATAGGTCTAAAAGGGCCACTACATACCTATGACCTTTATGGTCCAATATGGCTTCTATGGTCAAATGATTCCATTATCTAGTTTCATACATATATCCCTTGAATATGGGGCAACATAAAATTATGATAAGATTAAAGAAGATTTAGGCATGAAAATTATAGACATGTAAACAACTTGTAAGAGTAATGTATCTTATACGTGTATGGTTATTGGTGCTTATGTAAGTTATGGTATCTAGCTTGTGTATACATATATGACCTCTTTACACTATGCATGTTTTTATTTATGTTGAAGCTATCATTAGTGTATAAATGCATGTGGATGATTATGTACACTTTATTGAATAAACCACTAAGCCTTAAGCTTAGCACATCATTTGTTTTTGTGATGCATAAGTAAAAGAATAGGTCAAAGGTAATGCCTCTTTTGCAATGGTGCAAGGTATTGTCCTTTTATGTCTTATGGGATCATATGTATGTAATAAGGGATTAAGGCTAAACATGTTTTGAAGTTGATTTTGTAACTATTTGAAAAAAAAAGTTGTATGTATATATATATGTATGTATATTATGACAGTTGTTTTATGTATTTCTTGAATTAAGATTGATGTTTGTGCATGCCAAGATAATTTAGAGGATGAATATGATTTGAGATATGATGTTTGAGTATATAGAAGTGTTTTTCTTATAGGTTACTATTCAAAGTTGGAATAGTGTCACCATATAGCCATTATGCTGCTGGATTTTCGGCACGATGATTTCTTAAATAGTCTAACCTTTATATTGTTTTCATTAAGTCAAGTTTTATAGAGATTTCACGAAAATGTGTATTAAAAAATGTTGAATTGTATAGGAACTTTAATTAAAGTAAGTTAGGATATCTATTATATGCCATCTATCTTTTTAATCTAGTGAGTGAGTCAGGTGTGAGGTGTCACAACTATTAGAACACTATAGAAGTAGGCTACCTCAAATTTGTCAAAAGTTGCCATAATTACCAAATTCACATCAATCTAAAGCATATACCACCTATATAATTATAGAACTTGTTATCACCATGACCATTCTCAACATTGTGAATTAACATTATGAGAGAAATAAAACCTAACTCCAATAATCACAAATTCATCTTAGAGGTAATAGATTACTTCTCCAAATTAGTAAAAGCACAATCCTTAGACAAATTAGGTAAAAAAATGAAGAAGTTCATAAAAAGTCAGATCATTCGTAGGTACAAAGTGCCTCACCACGTATTAATAGATAATGTTGTCCAACCTTAATGAGAAACCAAGAGTTTATTCAAAAAGTATGGAATCCAATATGACAAACCATTAACATATTTACCTTAAGCTAATAAAGCTATTAAAGTACCTAACAAAACCATAAAAATCATCATAGCTGAAATGAGTAAGAGTTTTAAAGATTAGATTGAAAACTTACCCTTTGCTTTATAGGGCTATAGAACAATCATTCAAACATTTACTAACATTACACACTACTCATTGGTATATGGAATAGAAGTTATATTGCCAATTGAATTAAGGATAAAATCCCTACAGGTTCATCTTAAAACTAATGTACTTGAAGTGGAATGGAAAGAATTAAGTATGAGGAATTAGGTATACGATATGAAAGAAGACAAAGAGCCTTGTACCATAACTAGATATATGAAAAAAAGGATGGCACAAGCATTTAAAAAATGTGCTAAACCATGTAAAATAATGGAGGTAGATTTAGTACTAAAATAAATAAGACCAAACTATCGAGATCTAAGGGGCAAATTTAAGCCAAGCAGGAAAGGCCTATTTATAGTTAAACACTTATTGAGAAATATAGCAACAAGGTTATCT
>CANXYI010667427.1:0-14402 GCA_948208565.1 Hura crepitans
TTTAGACCCTTTTCCGGCCTGTCAAAGTTTTATGACCAATATGCCAGTCATCGGACTCGAAATGATAACCCGCACCGCGGGGAACATCAATCGGGTTCTGAAGGCACTGTTCATAAAACGTCGACCGGCGGACGTTACATACATACCATCAACACCTGTCATCACCTAGACCCTTTTGGTCCTTCAATATCATCACACATATTATAGGCAACACACAGGGCTTTAGGTTAACAATCATCAAGAAAAATCAAAAATAAAACCATACAGACAATAGCTTAGAGATTAAAATTATAGATATTTATAGACCCTGGTAGCTCGTAAGCTAGCTGAATCCATAACCTATAATATTTACATGAGTGCCCATTAAAAACCAAAAACAATAAAAAATTTTATACCCTTCAATATCATTGTTGCTACATTGCATAAAACTCAAGGGTGGACTGCTATCTACTGTTTCTTACGCACCGGAACATAAATACACTAAGTATAAAACTCAATGGTGAATTTGATATAATAAAACATGTTATGCAGGTATCCATACAAATCACACAAGTCATGAATACCTTATGCATCATGTGAAGTCCATGTTATGACAATATTATTATTTTATTCACCAATTTTATTATTATATTAATTAGTCTAATATCACTATTTAATTTACTCAAAATTTTCATTATTATAGTATGCCATTATTTATTATTTAATTTACTGCATAGGCTTCACTAGTTAAACTACACTTATAGACACTAGATAATAAGGAAATATATACTATGTAATAGCCCACATTTTGGACCTCAGTCTCTGCACCGATCTAGTGCAATGGCTCAGCTAGTGAAACTCAATTGCTTCATAGACCTAGTCTAATAAGATGACTTAGAACTCCCTAATATTAGACAAATAAAAATGTCATCATATCATTTTATCATTAATCCATTATAGTGAAATGCCCTAGCTTGTGGAATTTAGTGGATACACCCACCTGGTCTGATAATAGGGATCTACTCGTACCAAACATAAATACCAACATCATACTATGCAGTGGCTCAGTTGCTAAACCTTACTAGCTATACAAACCTACTATAGTGGCCAAGTTATTAGGACCTCTAAAAATCATTGTGTCTATTCTAAAAATCATTAATTAGGCTTATTGACAGGCCTATAAAATTTCATGTCTAAATTCTATCGGCCAGTAAGTTAATTAATTCCTCGAAAAATTAGGAAATTCTAAAAAATTGCCGAACAACGTTAAAAAATTAAAATTCCTTCACCAATGGTCTCAGTTGAATTTTTTACCATCAGGGTATGATATTTTTAAGTTTATTCGGGCACATCCTAGGTCATTCCTAGCCCAGGTCTATCTAAGGGTACAATCCACTAGCTTATGACCAAAAATAAATTGTTGGTTTTGTTAAATTTTTAAATTAAGTCATTTTCATCATTTATGACCCATCAAAGTTTCATGAGCAGTACGCCCTATCTCGGGCCTTGTGAAGGTGACTCAGCACCTTGAGCACACTTTTCGAGCCTTGTAGGTACTATTCACAGAGCATTGACTTACGAGTGTCACATAAGAAGAACAATTGAGCACAAGCCTTGGGACATCCATAACAACAAGTGAAGAATATTTGTTTTGCTATATTTTGTTAATGTAATTAAGTTATGAAATATATAGACAATAGTAAATGCACTCTTATGTTAAATGCATTTAGTCTTGGGCCTAAGCCACAATGTGTCATGTTTTACAAATTCTAAATGGATATATAACCATATTTTAATATGCTTTTAAATTGATGTCTATTTGATTGATATCTCTTATTGAGGTTGTGTGACACTCCCTATCGGATTCTTAAAGAAACCTAATAGGCGAGGCATTTCCCAGTAGGTCACTCATCCTAGGATTACTGCAAGAGAAAATTCCTTAACACTTATAGGCTACTTTTAAATTGTATCATATAATGCTTAGATGTCCCATCTAATCCTTAAACATGTTCACACATAGTCTAACAGACTCAGACAAGGCAATACAGACCTTACATAAGTCACAAAAAATTGGGCAGCATAACAGTTACTTGTTTAACATACCAAATTTTTTTTACACCTATTAAAACACTTTTATAAGCCACAAATTTACAACACCTCCTTCTAGACTCTTTTGGTCCCCTAATCATTCATTAGCTAACACCAGACACATATATCATATATTAGCATTCAACCATACAAGGCCTCAGGCCCACAGTTATCAAGTTCACACACAATTGAAACAAACACCATAATAGCTTATATACATCACTTCTAAGTTATATGTACAAAAATAGCACCTTCTAAGCATGCCAACCCAAAACCTATAGGTTACTACATGAGTGCTACTACTAAAAGAAAGAAAATAGCTTTCATTACCCTTCAACTATTGTATAGCTACACTACACGATCATCGAGGCTGACTTACTTATCCTTGTTACCTGTGCACCACAACATAAGCACGTTGAGTGTAAAACTCAATAAGCAAATCTAAACCATTTAAAACATGTATTTATACACATCTATAATTAAAATTAATAGTCTAAGTGTAGTGTGTAAACCACATGCCACATGCTTGATGTTATGTAGAATGTATGCCATACTTCTTTTAAAATTACCAAAATGCCACTATAATAGATTTATTCAATTTCTTTTTATAATATATTCAATTACTCCATTGTTTACTCAGGTACATTAATTAAATTATTAAATTTGCCCTATTAGGTAGGCTATACTTACAGACACTAGAACAAGAGGGAATTAAAAGATGTGTAGTGGCCCATATTTTAGACCCCGACTATTGCACTGGCCACTATAGCCTATAGGAAAAGTTTATAAGAACCTCCCAAAGGGCAAAATGTTGATTAACTATGCATAGTGATTAGTCCAAAGACCTCTTAAGACACTGATCATATTAAATATTCCATCTTGGTCTGCCTAACAAACTAGTGCAGTGGCCTCTTTAGGGACCTTCACCATTGCATCGGCATAGTCTGATATCCAATAAAGGTAAAAAGGTGTCTGCCCTATAGGCTAGCATAGTGGCTAAGTTATAAACCTCGACTATTACATCGACCTTGTCTGATAATTAGACAGTCTAGCAGCTACTAATCCTTAAGTTGATCGGTCAACCCATCTAGTGGGTGTCTAGTTAATGGGCTATCTAACAACATTTTTAAGTTTATTTCTTTATTGATCATATTTTTATAATATTATGAAGTGGAAAATATATAGATAAAATTTTTATCAAACTATCAATTTTTGACTTGGACAGTTACAAGTCATTTTTAGCCTTATCGTGTAAAATTGGATAAAATTTTCTGTCACTTTTTTGACTCAATTCTGAAGGCATAATTACATAAATATTAATTCTAGTCTATCATATTATTTTAACTGAAATTCTCATGTTAAATTGCCATTTTAATTAAAGTCCCAAAATCCCATTTTACGGGACAGTTATAGGTCATTTTATTTACTTGCGACAACTATTATAAGCTCATTTCAAGTCCTTTTTCAGTGCCAATTGCACCAATCATCATATAAGTCCATAGGCTGAAAGCCAACCTAAAAAAAAAAAAGCATCCATTTGCCATATAAATGGCTTCATGCCAAATGACAAAAACATTACAATTTAGGTCATTTTTATGTATATTTCCATGCATAAAATTCATTCCTTTTAAAGCCATTTTACATGCCATTCTAAGTCACTTTTAACTTCATTTTTCAATCCCTTTTTTTCATGCTTTAAACATATCTCATATGTTATTCATTTCATGTTACACTAACCATGCATATCAACCTAAATCATGTCATTTACTAAATGCCATAAACACTATGCCAATATACATATACAAATACCTTTAACCATAACTCATTTTCGGGTCACCTTACCTTACCAAGCTCTTGATCAAAAGTCCATTTTGCCTTAATCATGCTTCTTATCTCAATTAATCATATTCATGCACACTTAGACACTACACAAAACTGCCAAAACATATCATTCATGCTTTTACCATGTAATTTAGACCAATATAGCCTATAACATGCCTTGGCCATACTACTAAAACACATATACAAAGTCTTAACTTACTATATTTTTCACATACACCTCACATGCCATCAATTAGCAAGCCAAAAATTATTCCATGGACTATGTACACAACCCACACACTTATTCACATAGCAAGGCACACCTCTTGGCCAAAATAAGTTAACCACCAAAACATCACATGTTCACTAATTACACCAAAAATTCGATCATCATTTATGCTAAATACATCAACTAACATGCCATAACACCATTTCAAGCCATATATACACACACTTTCCTACCCAAAGCTTTCGGCCAAGTGAGGAAATCACCCTTCCCATTCATTTTTTTCATCCAAACATCATCCCAAACAATTATTACACATATAAACCATTTAATCTACCACTTCCATACAAGGTTCCTAAGCATTTTTCATGGCAATTCAACTTCACATGCTTAGAATGGATTAGATGTACTTACCTCAATGCCAAAGGAGTTGAAATCCATTCTTCTAGCTTGAAAAAAATTTACAAAATCCTCCCTTTAAGCTTTGTCTTCTATACACGCCATTCCTCTTTCAAAAATCAACCAAAAATCACACACTTACATAAATAAAATTCCAATTATATGGCTATTCTTAGAATTATCAAATCTCTTAGGAAATAAAATAAAAAGGGCTAGAACACTTACACATAGGAAGTAGCCTTTTTGGTCCACTTTTGTTGACACCTTAAGCTTCTATGAATTTTCTTAAGTTCTAGCCACTTCTATTGTCTCTAATAACTTTACAAATTAGTTCCCCACAAGTTAAAATGATTTTTAGTGGCAATAAACTTAAGACAAAGCTTTAAAAAGATGATGAAAATGGAGATTTTGGCTAAAGATGGTATAGACTACAGCAAGGAGGAAGAAGAAGAATTTTGGTGGAAAATGAGTGGCTTTGGCCAAGTGGCCATCCATTTGTCACCTTGGCACTTTTATAGTGCTTAAGGTGGCACGGGTGGGTCCTACACACCATCCGAGCAACCCAAAAAAGCTTGGTTTCAGTAGAAACCTCAAGGAATTTTTAAAAAGCACTTAGACCTTTAAAAATCATTATGTTTGTTTTAAAAATCCTTGACTGGTTCCATTTAAGGCTCATAAAATTTCATGACAAAATTCCATCAATAAGACAATTAACCAACTACCTTGATTTAAGTACAAAACTTTAAAATTTAGAAAATTTTGTGAACGACCTCAGAATCCAAAAATTCTTTCACCAATGGACTCAAGGGAATTTTTAATCTTTAGGGTGTGACATTTTTAGGTCTGTCTAGGCACATCCCAGGTCATTCCCAGCTTGACTTCATTTGAGCCTATAGCCCACTAGATTACATCCTAAAATAATTTATTGGTTCTACTAAATCTTTAAATGAAGTCAATTTCATCATTTTATGGCCCTTCAAAGTTCTTTGATTAGTACCCCTGCCTCGAGCCTCCTGAAGGTGTCTTGACACTCTGGGAACAATTTTCGGCCTTAGTGGTACTATTTTTAGAGCCTCGAGTTATAGGCGTTACAAGTTGAGACTGTGTGTGTTATTGATGATGATGATTAGGGTAATCAGAAGGATCATGGAGATATGGAATTGTATCTGGAACATTATATAAGTGTTTTCTTAAATACATGTTACTATTCAAAATTTTGGCATAAGGATTCTTAATTTTGAATATGTAACTCGATTTTGAAATATTTTTTGAAACCCATTTTAGTATGTGTTTACATACTCGATAATGTTTTAAATAAAATTTAAGTATTAGTTGAGTTCGGATAACATGTTATATGCACACACCTTAGTTGAGTATAGTGACCAAATTTGGTAAGGGGTGTCTAACAAGTCTATGGCACTAAAATCAAATTTTTTTGTGGTTGAGAAGTATTTATTTTAAATATCGAGATGCATAAAAATGGCATTTTAATTCAATTTCTTTCATTTTTTGAGCTTTAGTTTTTAGAGCACCATACTAGGATAGATAGGCAACCTATCCCACATCAACAAAGAGGGAAAATGGTAAAAGCCTTATAAAGTAAGCCTTGGTACCTTTGGTTAGCATGCTTTTAGGTGTCTAAGCAACTTGGGCCCAAGGGACAAATCTGTGAGTTGACTAAGCAACTCAGTCTAAAGTGGGCAACACTAATTAGGTTGATCGAGGCATCATTGTAATGCTTATAAATCAAAGTTTCATGAATAGTACCTTTAAGGCATGAATAATGCTCCTAGGAAGCTGGGGCACCTTCATAAGGCTAGAAAAGGTATGTACTAGTTGTAAAACTTTGACGGGTAAGAAAAGCAAGAAAATCAAATAATTAAAAATTATAGCAGAACTAATAAATCATTTTAGGTGATAAACTAATGAATAGTGGCCTTAAATGGTTTTGTGCTAAGATAGCTTCAGGATGTGCCTAGATGGACCTGAAAATGCCATACCTTAAAGCTCAAAAATTCCAATGAGTTCATTGGTGAACAAATTTTAATTTTTTGAGGTTGTTTGATAATTATTTGGAATTTTCCATTTACGTGAGCGAATAGTAACCACAGTGGTTGCTAGAGTTTTAACCTAAAATTTTACAGGGTCCTTAATGGGTATTGTCAAGGATTTTTGGGATTGACATGATTATTTTTAGATGTCTATAAAAATTATTTTGATTTTTCAAAGTGTAAATGAAAATTGAGTGAATATGGGTCGTTTGATAGCCACATGTCAGGATCTAAGCCATCCACTCTCTTAATATAAAACCCTTTACATATGTGGGAGGGTCACATGTGTAAAAGAAGTATCCCTAACCTCCTTCCCACCATATGGCCGATGCCACACCATAGCTACCACCTCCCCCATTTTTTCTTCTTTCTCTCTTATGCCACACCTAAACCACATAAAATTTATATCAAGCCTTGCCTCCATGATCTCCTAAACCTATTCAAAGCAATAGAATTGAAAAATCTTGCTTGGAAAGTAAGGATTTACAAAGTGATGAATAGTACCAAATTTTAGTGTAAGTAAATTTTTCTCATATTTTATTTTTGTTTTGGTTAGCTTTAATAATTCTAAGAATAACCATGTTAATAGATTTCAATTTGCAATTGTGTAGAATTTTTGAGAATTTTTCTAAGGTTCAAAAATGTATGTTTTAGGACAAAGAAGAACAAGTGTGGAAAAAAAGGCATCTAAGGCCATAGAGTGGTGGAAAAGGGAGTTTTCACACCCAAGGTATATGGATTTAATGTAATTCATGCATGTCATGTGGTGTGTACATAGTGTTGCATATGTGTATGTGTATTAAAGTGTAGGTGTGTGCATATTTTTATGAGATAAATATGTCATTATGTTAGTGCCTCTAAATATAGATTATAGGTGTAATGTATGTGGAAGGAATACTTGTGTATGTGTGTGCACTTAGTTTGGCTGAATGGTAGGTGTGACTTGGTGGAATTGTGTTTATGTGTGTATAAGACCAAAATATGACCATTAAATATAAAGATGAAAGTAAAATAGGTTTGTAATAGAGAAAATGGGAAAAGGGAAAAAAGGAAATAATGAATATGAGTGGTATGTGTGGAAATGATGTGATGTGTGTTAAGTGTGTGTAAAAGTTATATTTTGACATGAACTAATGACACAAAATATGATATAGACATGTTAATTATGTAAGTCAAATGGATATTGAATGAGTTGATTTCATGATGCTGGCATGAGAATGGGAGTTAAGTAAAATGACCAAAAGAATAGTGTTTAGTCATAAAATAACTCATAATTGGGAAAAGTGCATAAGTGTACAAATGCCTATAACTATGGCCTATAAATATTGATGCAATGATGGAAAAAGACCTATAACTGTGTTAGATAATCAATAAATATGATTTAGCCCATCAGTTAGACACCCATTGGATGGGTTGACCAATCAATTAGGGAATTAGCTATTGCTAAGGGTTTTAGTCCTCTTAGGGCCATTGCCTATGTCATTGAGATAGTGGGTGCAACCATTGAGGTTCTGATATTAAGCTCTGCACATTCAAGTATTAGGAGGTCTATATGGGCTAATCTTTGCTACCCATTTGATTTATTTGTGGATATTGGGGGTTCCTACAAGGTGGATCCATGCAATCCACCTAAGATGTAATAGACATATTAATTGGGATATTAGGAGGTCCTATGAGGTTGATCCCTTTTATCCTTTGTAGATGTTGGGAGGTCTATGAGAATGATCCTTGCCATTTACCATTTCGGTATTAGGAGGTTCACATAAATTGATCCTTGCTATCTAACAAGGTTAGTGTAGCTACCGAGGCCTAAAATGTGAGCCACTGCATTATTTGGATCACACTATCCAATGTCTTTAAGTGTAGTCTCTTTAGAATAGGCCTAATGTAAAGTGACATAAATAAAGGAGTTACGATGATTGGGATGAGCTTAAAGTACTCAATATAAATGAAAAGGATATTTAGCATAATTAAGAAACCTAATCAGATAAAAAGCTACACATATAAATAAATAATAAATCTAAGGAAATAATTAAGAACTATATATAATAATTCTACATTCTCAAACTACTGTCTTATAATATGATCACTGTATGATTGTGTGTGAGACATGCACTTATTACATTAAGTCCACCACTAAGTTTATACTTAGTGTATCGATGTTCCGATACACGTGTTGTAAATAGTAATAGCAATCCAGTCTCACTAGTGCAATGTAGTAGGTCAGCCTCTTAAGTTATATTTTTGGTACTTTCGATTATTTATAGAATCAACACTCGTGTATAATAGTATTGGGCTTAGTGATATAGATATGTATTTTAGGTATATGAGAATTGATGATCTATATATTGTAATGTATTGGACTGAAAGTGTGGATATAAATATGTTTCACTGTATGGATTTGACTATTATGGGTTTGGACCTTATGTGCTTATGATGTTGTGCTATGTTGAGAAGTGACTAAAGGGCTAGAAAGGTCGAAGTGTTGGAGGGTGTGATGATTCTAATCGTATAAGTGCTTTTGATAGCTTTAAATTTTGAATTTTTCACTTAGGCAGCCGTTATGCTGCCCGAATTTATGTAAATTTGATTTCTATCTTGTTACACAATTTTCGTGATTTATTACAGCCAATATAGGTATGGAATAAGATCTAAACAAGTAAATAACTAGCATGTGTTGATTAAAAGAATATGGCTACAAGTGTTAAATGAATAGGGGTTGGGGTAGAATTAGAATGGGTGACCTATGGGATGTAGCATCTCCTATCAGGTTCCTTCAGGAATTAGGTAATAGTGTTATAGTTATAATTGGTATCAAAGCCATCCCCTTCCCAATATTATGTGATGTGAAAGGATGCTCGTGTCTTAAAGTGAGGTGGCTATGATTATAATGGATAGGCAACCTATCCCACATCAAAAAGGAGGGAAGATGGTAAAGGCCTTACAAACTAAACCTTGGTAACCCTAGTTAGCATGCTTTCAGTTGTATAAGCAACTTAGGCCTAGGGGATAAATTTGTGAGATGACAGAGCAACTCAGGCTAAAGCAGACAATACTAAAGCGAACAATACTAACCAAGTGAGCCAAGGTGTTACAACTCTATGATTCAATTTTCACAATCTTACTCATTATTGCTCATTAAACATCTAAATATCTTTATTTGCATATCAGTTTGCACCCATAGCATATTTATAATATATAGTATTGATTAGTAAGAGAATATTGATCATGTCTCGAAAGTCACTATACATGACCCATTGAGTTTTACTATTTACAACCTTGGGATTTTCTAGTGTTACACACAGCACTCTAATTTATTTAAAAGTAGAACTATTAAAAATAAATTAGTAAAGTAAAATAGAGGAAAAAGACAAAGAATGAGATAAAGATGACATGATATTTGTGTAGAGGGTAGTCTTGGCCTTTGGATTAAATATGGAGCACATGTGATCTCCACCTTTAAAAATAAAAAAAACAAATAAACATAAAAAGAAAATATGGACACATGGAATAAATTTTGACCTTACATGTGTAATTCCTTTAATCCTAACTATCCATACAAGTATATATAAGGTAAATTGGCATAAAATAATGAGTGGAGGATAGGCATCATCCATCCCATTTTCTCTTCCCCTTAAACAAAAATTGCTACCACCATTTTTCTTCTCAAATGACCACCACAAACATAAATTAAAAGCTAAAATCAATAAACTAAATCAAAAACTCATTTTAAATACTACTTTAGATGGTCAAAAGATGTTTGAAAGGAAGTGGAATTTCAAAGGAAAAAGAGGAGCAACTATTATGGCGTTGAATGCTCAAATGTGTACGTAACACCTGTAGCCTTCATGCTTTTGATAAATCCACTAGCGAGTTTAGCTATTGCTCATTGGAAGATAATTAGTTAATGAGTGATTGATTTATTTAATTTATAAGGATTTTTATTAGAGTAATTAGAAACCTTATAAAAATTATTTTATTTATTAGTTTTATATACGTACAAATGGATCTATAGTGAAATGAACGAGAGGCCAGAGGGCTAATTATAAGTCAAAGGGGCATTTTTTTCCTAGAAACTTATTACAATCTAAAAAAATTACTCTTAGACCTTTGATGGTAGTAGGAATCAAATAAAGAGAAAATTGAAACCACAGGAGCATAAGTTTACTAAGGAGGCATAAAGTCGCAAAGAAAGACACCTAACTTGTGTATTTTAGAAGAAAAAATAAATTATAATAAAAATGACTTCACATGTCAATTAACCCATCTAGAAGTTTTGGTTGAAACTTTTATTAAATAAAAAGGAAGAAATGCAAGTTATTAAGGTGGAAAGATGGCAAAAAATGAGAATTTCAATAGGAAAACAAAAAAAAAAGAGAAAAAAAGAAAGGGAGTCATAGCATCAGATGAAAAGGGATGAGAATAAAAATCAAGAGACCAAAAGTGAGAAAAGGGGACATAGCCATTAACATAATGGTTGTTGTTGCTACGATGGGTGACGAGGCATCATTTGGCATGGCATTGCATAGAGGTAGCACATCATTGCAATAGCAAGTGACAACGTGAAAGGTGAGTTGCACTTAATTTCTTTGTTTTGATTCTTTTATATCATATGGATGGAAAAATGAAAAAAGAAGCGGTGAAATTAAAATTGAATAATAGGAGGCTAATAGATTTTCTATAGTTGCTACAACATAATAGCATTGCTGCTGCAAAATTAGGGCTGGACAGTAGGTATTGTAACATGCATAAAAAGTATATAGCCGTAAGACATAGCTATAGACACTGGGTCTCTGAGGATCCTAGGTTCAATTTACTGAATGATGATGAAAAGGACAAAGATCCTAATAAAAAGGGGTTTTTTTTTTATGTCTGAATCAAATATCTCAAAATTTTCCTAAAAAAAGGTGCCAAAATGGCCGTTCTCCAAGAGAAAAAGGCCGTTTGGGGAAAAACAGGCCATTTTCATGAAGGGAACAGCCATTTTGACCATTTTGGCAAAAAATGGGCCATTTCTACAAAGGAAATGGCCATTATAGGCCTAAAATAAGCCATTTCCATGAAGGAAATAGTTGTTTTGGGCATAAAATAGCCAAGTTTTACTCGTGAAAATTGGTCATTTTGAGTCGAAAATGGCCATTTTCATCCAAAAATAGTGTTTTCAACCTCAAAAAGCATGTATAAAAACAAAATGGGTTTTTCCTTAGTAAGGTTGGTCATTTTAAAGAGAGAGAAAATTTCTAGAGAGATAAAATACACCCAAAAAGGAAAAAAGACCCTCTTTTAACACCATTTTTTGGATTTTCTAAAGATTCAAGCATAGTTTTTCGATCCGGTCGAGATATTTTCTGAAGGCAAATATACTCGGTGTGTCAACTGACCAATTTATCTACTATTTCATCTTTCTTTTCGTTTTATCCATCTACCGGTTAAATGTGATAATTTATTTATGCAATATTTTTTATATTTGTGACTGTCCATTTTTTTTTATTTTTGTCTATCCATTTATTTTTGCTTCGCATCCAATTATATTATTTCTTTCATTTTTGTTGTTTTCATTTTTCTTTTTGCTTTATCCATCTACTAGTTAGACGTGATAATTTATTTGTGTAATATTTTTACATTTTTGTGACTGTTCATTTTATTTTATTTCTATCTGCTTATCTATTTTTGCTTCACATACTAATATATTATTTTTTTTGTTGTGATGTGAGTTGTTTGATTATTTGGGATTTGACAATTATTTTTTCAGCCACCTCATTAAATCCCAATGAATTAATCTTTTAATGACTTATTATTTTCTGTTGTCTATTTTATTCTACGTTTTGTGTATTTTTTTGCTGATTTCTTTTGTCATTACCTATTTTTTGTTATAATGTATTTTAGGTTTCCCAAAATGTAATTTATTTTTATTATTTATTTGGTTAGAATGTATTTTAGGTAATTTCCATTTATTATATTTTTATTGTCGAATTATTTCCCTATATATTCCATGAATGCTATAATAAATAGAAAATGATTTTTCACACAATTGGAAAAATAACCAAAATATTTTTATTTAATTAATTGGTGTTTTACTAATAAAATGGGTTTTGATTTTTCTTAATAAAAGTCATAATAAAGAAAAATCCATTTTCCTAAATTTGACATGTGAGAGCTAAAGTTCTCAAATGAAATCCATCACCCAATTTTATGTATGATACTTCCAATTTCAATTCTAAAATATTCCATGAATGCCGAATTAGGTAGAAAAATGATTTTGCATTTTAAAAAGAAATAACAATCAAAATTTATATTTTTACCCAATAAAATTGGTGTTTTGCTAATAAAATAAATTCTAATTTTTTCTTAATAAAAGTTAGAACAATAACATCCATTTTCTAAAATTGACATATGAGAACCAAAGTTCTCAAACCGTTCTTCCAAAAAAAAGTCACCATAATAAAATTCATTTTTTCAAATTAGCAGACAAGAACCAAAGTTCTCAAACCAATCATCCAATTTTAATAAAAGTCATTACAATAAAATCCATTTTAAAAAATTGGCATGCAAGAACCAAAGTTCTCAAGATAATCAACTGCTCGATTTCATGGATGATATTTCAATTCAGAACACCTATTTATTTTTCTATAAATATATTTTGTAAATTCTCATATGTGAATATGTGATTTATTTTAATTGCAAAATGTCACTTAAGAAAAGGACTAATATTATAAATTCAAACCGAATTTCCATACTAATTTAGGGTATAAATAAGAGTAAGGTTTCGAACCATTCTAGTTTTAGCCCTACAAGGTATTTCCCAGCTCCTGTCGAGTGGCGACTCCTACCATCAAATAGGGATAGCCCTAGATTCCTTTACCTTCCTTCTCATCTTTTGAGATTTGAGGAGTAAGGCTTAGGTCGAGTCTTTAGTTGTTTTAGTTTGATCGACCTAAGGAAAACATAAGGGATGCGATCAGTGGCGACTCCACTGGGGAAACATGAGACCATACTCCAAAAGTATCTTAAATTAATATAGAAATTCATATTTTGAATTTATGATGTTATTCCTTTAAGAAATTGCATCACATGCTACAGCCTTAGAATAAGTTAGGCATCCTTTTTATACACTGATGTCATTTCAAAGCATGAACCCAATTTCACTCAAATTAGAAGATTGTTAGAGGTGGCATCAAATCCAAGCCTCATACCTATAAGGTATATGAAATGGTGAACTAATCAGTCGCATGCTCATGACGAGATAGACTTGTTATGGAGGGACCATGCTTAGATGACTATAACTGGTGTGACTAAACCATGAGCCTATGTAATGACCAATAGCAATTTCCCTTAGGCATTCTAACTAGAATGGGCTAGACCCTGCATTTTGACTTGATTAAACATATCCAACATATACGGGCCAAATATTTTTCATGCGCTCTTTAATGTAAGAGAAATGATGTTCGGCTACTAGTTGTTCATTAATTGAACCTATTGGGGCCCCCGATGTCCCATAAGTAAGCCCTCCTATGAAAGAGCATGAAACCTTGTGTGTGGGAAGAAATAAGATTAGAAGGCTCTTACTTATGATTGTTGTTGTATACATTGACATATATAAACATTTCATGCATTCATACACACTCTCATTCCATCATGTCTAACACTTTGTCTTGCAGCCATCATAGATCCTCAAGCTGCTTGGGTACGAGGGATAGATGATAGATAGCTAGATAAGAATTCACATCTACCACTTACAACTTGACAAATATGGCTAGGCATAATCAAAGCAGTCCTTTTGCCCTAAATTTTGAGGCTAGGATGGATCAAAAATTTAAAGAGTTCGAGAATAGAAAGAT
>CANXYI010667459.1:0-21409 GCA_948208565.1 Hura crepitans
AAATTCATAGAAAATTCACGCATGCTCCAAACTCTAAATTAACACTAAAATCACTTATTTTAGCTCCCAAAATAACCTAGAAAATTAATAAACCTAGAAAAATATCCAACTTACCACTGTATGATATTTGAAACTACATATTCCTCCATACTTGAATCTCACCAAATCTTCCTTGTTTTGCTTTTTTTCATGATTTTTAGGCTTTATAAAGTTGTTAGATGGATTATACACCTTTTGGTTTGGGTTTATGGGTATATTTTGGGAGAGGAGAGAGAAAATATCATGTTTATAGTGGGAAAAGAAAATTTCAAGTTTGAAAGGTGGGAAAGAAGGATGATGCTAAGAATTCTTTACATAAAACTTAGAGGTTTCCACCCCTTTTATACCCCCCCTTCAATGGCCAAGATCAATTCACTTAAAATCCAATGGTTGAAATTATTTCTAACATATTTTAGTGCATAAAAATTCAATTTTAATCATGGAGGCTTTAGAAACTTCCATTCTTATTACCAAAAATTCAAAAAATACTTTAATTAGTGCCTCCCTTAAATTTCATAATTTTTGACTTCGCAAAACCCATTGAACCAATAAATCACCATTTTAATTAACTTAAATAAATTATTTTCCTTGGTCAAAAAATTCCAACCTTAGTGCCATTAGCTTAGTTAGAATTTTTGACCATCAGGTCATGCTATTTTTAAATTTTTCTGAGCTTATTTCAAATATTTTATTATTTAGCTAAAATCAAGTTACTATTCATCGGGACAATACAATAAAAACTTTTTTTTTCTTATTTAACCACTTATATGACCTCAAATTATTTCCAAAATTTACTACACACTGTTATTTTAATTAGTACTTATTTTTAGTACAATAAACCCAACTGGGCCCTGTGGTACTATTCATAATCCGTTATTACTATTCATCGAGATTGAGTCCCGAACTTCATTATTTTCACACTTTTGCATTCCTTTCATGTTTCTACCTCTTCCATACATGTTTCACTTATTAATAAGCCTTAAATTACTCTTTTCCAGAATTGCCCTTGATAATTTGGAAAATGACCATTATATCCCTCAATGAATTTTCACTATGCTATTTATACCAATCGACTCTACTCAATCATACATCAATTTTCTTCCCCACAGTTTCCTTTAATTCTTAGTATATGTGTGAGTAAATTAGACTAAAAGTTGAGGCATGACATAATTATTTCATTTTCATCATTATTTTATCTGTCAAAATTTTATGACTAGTACTCCTCCTCGATCACCTCATGTTGTCTCGAATACTTGGAAAGCATTATTCATGCCACGAGAGGTACTATTCATGAAATTGAGATTCTTAGACATCACAATCCTTCCCTTCTTAAGAAATTTCATCCTTGAAATTTACCTAGTGGAAACAAGTGGGGATACTGAGCTTTCACATGCTTTTAACTCTCCCAAGTAGCCTATTTTGTCTTATGGTGCCTTTATAGTACTTTTACTAGTGGTACAGACTTGTTCCTTAGCTCCTTGACTTCTTTGGCTAGTATTTGCACTGGTTCCTCTTTATAAGTTAGATCTGGCTATATTTGGGTTCTTTAGTGGGTATTACATGAGAAAGGCTAGATTTGTATCGCTTTAACATTGACACCTGGAATACATTATGAATCTCTTATAGTTTTAGTGGTAAGGCCAACCGATAAGCTATCGATCCCACACGTTCTGTAATCTCATATAGACCGATGAATCTTAGGCTTAGCTTACCCTTTTTGCAAAATCGGAGCATCTATTTTCGTGGCGATACTTTAAGAAATACTTTCTCGCCAACTTCATCTTTAATGTCCTTTCACTTTAACTCAGCATATAACTTTTGTTAGTCTGTGGCAAGTTTTAATCTTTCCTTGATAATCTTGACTTTCTCCTCTGCATCTCTAACTAAGTCAAGTCCTATGAGCTTGTTTTCACTTAGCTCGCTCTAACAAAGTGGAGTTCTACATTTTCAACCATATAATGTTTTATATGGTGCCATGCCTAAGCTACCCTAATGGCTATTATTATTATCAAACTCAACCAATGGCAAGTACTGATCCCAACTTTCTTTAAATTCAATGGCAAAACTCTGTAGCATATCATCTAATATATGTATTACCTAATCAGATTGCATATCTATTTGTCAATGGAAAGTTGTACTAAAGGTGATGTGAGTACCTAGAGCTTCTTACAATTTCTTCTAAAACCTAGAAGTGAATTAAGGATCTCGATCAAATATAATAGCAAGTGGCATCCATGTAATTTCATAATTTCTTATATGTATAGTTGTGCCAGTTTTCTAAAGAATAGTCCATTCTAATTGGGTTGATATGGGCTATCTTGGTTAGTCTATCTATAATCACCCATACAATGTCACACTTACTCTAGTCATAGGCAAACACATCACAAAATCAATGGTAGCCTTCTCCCATTTCCACTTTGGAATTGCTATTGGGAGGAGCAATCTAGAGAGAACCTAATGTTCAGCTTTCGCTTGTTGACATGTAAGACACCAGGCAATATACTCAGCCTCATCACACTTCATTCCTAGCCATTAGTAATGTGATTTTAGATCAAGGTACATTTTTATGCTCCTAAGGTGCATGGCATAAGGAGCATCATGTGCCTCTTATAGAATTTAGGTCTTAATTCCCTCACCTTTAGATACAAATAACCTATCATGAAGTATAAACACCCATCTATCCTTAATTTTAAACTCTATAGTCTTCCCCTCTTTAACTTGGCTTATTATTTTTAGAAGATGATTATCTCAAGTTTATGCCTCTTTTACTTGTTGATCAAATCAGGTTTTACTCTCAACTTAGCTAAAACTATATCATGCTTAGTGTATTCAATCCTAGCATTTATAACTTTCATAGTTGCTATGAACTTTTGACTCAAGGTGTAACACCTCCTGCGCAATTCGTGGCCGAAACGAGTAAGAGATGTCACTTTCCAAGGGTTACACATCCTTATTCTACTCTACCACGTGTTCATTTAACCTCATAAGAAATGCTGTTAATAATTATATACTATAGGTTGATGAAATCCTGCCAGTGTAATGACTGGCTGGGTGCAAAACCAAAAATTTAACGTGTAAAAATAGTTCTATAGCCATTCTTAACTCGCTAGAATCATTAGGTTCATTTGACCCTCTAATAATTCTCAGCAATATTATCATCATATCAACATCTCAATCAGTGAAGCATATACACATCAATTAGGTCAACAAATCATCATAAACATCTAAATATACATAAGTCATATAGCTTACAATCTAACATACCATGTACTCTGGTCCAAATATTCTAAGTGTATCATAATATACATATTGACTTTTAAAGTCATCACCACTCTTATTCATGAGTGCCACTATCATAACTCCTATAAATGGTACATTTTCTAGAGAGTCTTTTATAACACTACTGCTTAAAGTGGAGTTGCTAGCTATCAACTATACCTGTGCATCGAAAAGACCAATATGTTAAGTATACACTTAGTGGCAAATTTAACAAAATATACATTGTATAATGTTAAATATGTCACACAAGCACATAAGACCATTTGATGCTATATTATGATCATTTTAACATCCTTAGACTAGTACTCGGCTTATTATATAGGGTTCAATCTTCTTTTTAATACCCTTACACCTTATTACCCTTTTTATTTCATAACCATAGAATATCTGTTTATTTATTTTACATGCAAGTAAGTCTAGTTCATGCAATAATTTAGTTGTATTATACCTTTATACCTATCATATTTCACATATTATTAAGTCCATTCACATTTATCCCCTTATTTTGTCTTTAGTATGTCTATAAGTTCATTGTACATTTTGTTCCACTAGTCTTTCCATTAGTCCATATACTACTTATTTTGTCATTTTATCACATCATTTCTTTTATTTATTTGTTCATCATAATTGTAGGCCCAAACTCAAGAGACACTAACAAACACTAAATAACAGGATCCATCTTATACAAATGGCCCATATTATGGACCTCGATGTCTATACACACCATTCATTCGATAGTAGGGATTAGTTTCGTAGAACCTCCCAATATCGAATGGCAGGGATCAATCTAGATAGACCTCCTAATAGCTGGGATAGCAAGGATTAGCCCTAATGAACCTCTTGATATCCCAAAACTTAACATCAGTGGATAGCAAGGATCAGCCTATATGGACCTCCCAATATCCAAAGTAGTATAGGTAGAAGGGATTAGGCTATATAAGCCTCCCAATACCCACAATAGTGTGGGTAGCAGGGATTAGTCCTTATGGACCTCTCAATACCTCAGATAGCAGGGGTTAGTCCCTATAGACCTCCCAATAACCCAAGGTAGCAAAGATCAGTCTATGCGGACCTCCTAACACTTAAAGCATGCTAGCTTAAATCAAACTTTGGTGGCTGCACCCACAATACAATAGGCTATGATCCTTATAAATCATACCCCTAGCAGCTATTAACTCTTTAATTAATTGATCATCCTATATGGTCTAGCTAATATGGGCCATTATTCCACATTTCTTTTCATTGGTCATGTTTAATTATGTAACCATTTTTAATCTATTCATTGCCATCCCCTAAGTCTGTACTCAAGTTTTATTGTAATTGTTTTCTTATTCTTACATTCTCACAATGCTCATTTCATGGTTATTGATTATTTCATAACTCGTACCATATGTAGTATTTAGAACAATTTTCATTTTAGTATTGTATCCTTAATACTTGTTATATTTATAATTTGCATTTCAATTGCAGTGTCCTTTTAGATCTCTCATTACTTACTACTATTGCCTTTAAACTTTTTATTCTAGTTCTAGCCTCCCTTATCCTTACCATTTATTTCTTTATAATTATATAAGTCAATATACTCGATTTAGCTATAGTTAGTTCTTCTTATTTCAATTAATCACACAATTTCTTTAAACAATTTATGACTAGAGTCATTTTTTTATAATATCTTACACATATATACTGATTAGTCTGATAATTCTCATATTTTCAAGTATATTAATATAATCATCTTATCTAACCATTCATATATAACCATTTCCATTATCTTGCCATACAACACTATACTATACATGATATTGGGTCTATAACACCCCTTACTAAATTCTTGAAGAAACCTAATAAGTAATGCACTTCTCACCAAGTCACCCATCCTGACTTCCCCCATGATCATTCATTTAACTTTTACTTACACTACACTAATCAATTCTATCTAACTCCAAACCCAGTCCTGTCTATTACCATAGTCCATTTAGGCTCATTTATCAAGTTCATACTATTATAGAGTGATTTCAACTCATTCAAGTATTTTCTAAAAATTCGACAGCACAACGGCTGTCTGGGTCACTATCCCAAAATTTTCCACCTGTAAAACACTTTTATAACAAGTAATCACATTTCCTAGACCTTTTTAGTCCCCTAGATATCAACTTATCATCATTATCTATCAGACAATAATCATAGGCCTTAGGCCACAATCAAGAAATCATATAAAGCCTCAAGCTCATAAAACATTCACATAAGGCATACATACACAAAGGTTAACAATTGATTAATTACAACACAATCTGTCTATATACTATATACAACACCCATTTTCCCTAACTAAGTATATAGAGTGCAAAAGTTATACAAATGTACATTATCAACCTTCTCACAATTGACCTTTAAACTCTTTACGCATTTTACAAGGCAACATCCTTGTTCTTAGTACGCATTGAAATAGGTACGTTGAGTATAAAATACTCAGTGGTGAATTCAAACATTAAAAACATGTCTAACTAGTTATTCATGCATAATATGCCTATTTTCATCTATTTCCATTATCCAAGTTCAACCTAGGGTACTAATATGCAAAATTACCATTTTACCCCTAGGGTGTTTCTATATGTAGATTATTTAGTAAATCACTATAATTCAAGTAAATTATGTTTGAGGATCATTATTAATTATTACATGTATAACCTATACCATTTTAAGCCTTTAAGCCTTATCAGTAAAAAATTACCAAAATGCCTATGTGTTATATTTCATAGTCATATGCAAATTTTATTAATCTTATATAATTACTTTAGTTGGCCTATCTTAGGAGACAACGTTAACAAACACTGGATTTAGAGGGAAAATAAACTAGTGCAATAATCTCTATTCTGGACTTGTGCCGCTGTAATAGCTTAATTGAATTATGGCATGCAAGGTGCAAATAGTAAGGAGTTGTCTACCCATCAGATTGGTCTATCCAACAAACATGTCCAGTGGCCCTCAGGGACTTACACCACTACACCAGCATCATATAAAAGATCAGTGATGAAGTGGCTATGTCTGCCTAGCAAACTAGTATGTCTAATAGACTAGTACAGTGGCCTGTAGGGACCTACATTGCTGCACCAACAATATCAAATCTGGAATCAAGTGGCAAAGATAGAAAGTTATCTATCCAATAAACTAGTACAGTGGCCCTAATAGGGACCTATGCCGCCTTATCGGCCCTATCTGAAAAGTAAATAGCATAACAGTTGCTAAGGATCCCTAAGTTGATCGGTCAACCCATCTAGTAGGTGTTTATCTAATGGGCAATTTAACCTCAAACTATGTCCATTTCTTTATTGATTAACTTTTAATAATATTATAAACTTAAAAATAGATAGTTATAATTTTTATAGCACAGTTAGAATTTAGCTCAGTCTGGTATGGGCACAATCAGTCTGTACTAGGTAAATTATCAGAAAATATATTTAAGGGTATAATTGCCAATAATTATCATATATTATGCTAGCTTCAATTCCATAAGCATTTCATAATTTTAGGCCATTTACTATCCAGTGGATTTATTCGTTCAAGTAATGGTCATTTTAGGACAGTTACAGGTCATTGCGACAAAGTTTCACTAAGCTTTCTCGGTCTATTTCACCATGTTTTTCAGTGCAGTTTTCAACACTATTCCCATAAAATTTATAGGCCCTAAGCCAACATATCATAGGCCATTTACAAGGCCAATATATAATTCAAGATGCTTTTACCATCCATTACAAAATATAGCCCTCAAAGGCACATAAATGAACATGTTTTCCATTTACAAAGCATAGCCTTTATAGGTAAAGTTACAAGCCAATTTTTATACTTGATTGCTAGTCTAGTTTTAAAACCATTTTCAAATTATGTTTCATGTCACTTCTTGACTAGATTTTTATGCCATTTCAAGGTATACACTAACTACATTCATCCTAACAATAATTAAGCTAGTCATACTTTTAAGCTTATTCTTTAATACACATAACATGGTCCACTTATTATCTCATTTTTCATGCCATTTTCAATGAGCTAGCTTTTAGGTACAACTAGACAAAGGCCTTAATCATGCATTTTCATGATGTTCAACACACCATCATCTATTAATCCATAGTACAAGTACACTTACATGCATACCTTTACACTTCTATGCCATTTAAGATAGTAAAAGCCTATCACATGCTTTGGCCACCACTAGCTTTCCATACTTTCATACATTAGTCAACTTATTACATGCTAAGTCAATTATTCATGCATCATAGGTCTAAGGCACATGCATTTCTAGCCTTAAACACCACTTAAAACCATACAAAGTAAGCCACACACATTCACACTCATAAACAAGCTCTTGGCTACACTTATACTTTACACTAATCATGCATTTTTCTATCTCTCTACAAATAATGCTATTTCCTTTCAATACTACAATGATCAATTTAGAACCCAAGTACCCTAAGCACACCTTAACATATATCAAGCGCATGCACACCTCTTGGCCAAATTATAGCTTGACACTAACATTAGTTCTTTTCATTAAGTAACCATACCGTGCACCTTCCTTCATGCCATAGGCTACAACTATACAAAGAAAGACCTATTCAAAACAATTCAAGCACTTAAACTAGCCTTAACTCAAAGGAAAAGCTACTAGAAATTAGAGGGCATGAAGTGAATGGCTGAATTCACTTACCTTTCTCACTTGGAGATGACATTACCAACACTTCAAGGCTCCTAACACCTCTATTCTAGCCCTCATAAAGGCTTTCTCCATCTTCTTTAAGCTTTTCCTTACTCCTATTTCCCTCAAACACCATACACACACATCCTCCTAGATGTTAGGCCACTTAAACAACCCATTCCAGCAAGAAAAACCAAGGAAAAACTCAAGAAACCACAAGAGAACTCACCTTGGCTACTTGCTGGATAGCTTTTATCTAATAAAATTCCATAAATTTTAATTAATAGATGAAAACTCCTTTGGCCATGATTCTTCTTCAAGAACTTTTTGAACATCCCAATTTGAATTTAGGAATCCAAAAATTCTAGAAATGAATGAAGGTGGAAATGGAAATGACCACTCCCTTCTGCTATGGTGTTATTGCTTGGATAACAAGGGAAAAGGCTTTCTTCTTTTGTTTAAGTGGAATTATCCATTTGTCAAATCTCATGGACACTTGTCAAGGGCCCTAGGCTAATAGCAAGTGTGTGAGTGGGTCCCACAGCCAGCCGAGCCATCTCAAAACATCTCGATTTTTTGACAAACTTCAAAAATTCATTAAAAGTCACATGGACCTCAAAAAATTACACTATTTATTTTAAAATTTATATTTTAATTCCCTCTACATGCTCATAAATTTTTTGCTGCCAAATTCCATTAGTAAGGCAATTTTTAGACTACTTTGATTTACGTGCCAACCTAAAAAATTACGATAATTTGCAAATGACTGCGGAATTCAGAAATTCTTTCACCAATAGACTTAGTAGAATTTTTTGAGCTTCAAGGTCCACTATTTTTGTGTCCATCCAGGCACATCCCGAGTCATTCCTGGATTGTAAAATTTTTATTGCATCGAAGGGTAGCTTATAGTTCGAAATGAATTATTAGTTTTGCTAAATTTTTAAATTTAGCCTTTTTCATCAAATTAAAGCCCCTTGAAGGTTTATCACCAATGTCATTGCTTCAATTTATGTGCAAGTGACCTAACACCTCGAGCACACTTCTTGGACCCAGTGGCACTATTCATGGAGCCTCAAAACATGGGCGTTATAGGGTTATTACATTTAACCTTCAAAATTGTATCAATTAATTATAGTTTTGTTCATCTAAAGTTTAATTCACTAATTGTGGTATTGTTCTCATGCTTTAACACCATGTCATATTATCCCAATTCAAATATACTTATATTTTCAATTTGTCATGCACACCATGCTTATCTCCACATTACCTATTCATTTACATCACACATGCAATTTAACCTTACCTAGGCACATACTTACTTCCTAATTATATCAATCATCCATATTACGTTTAAGTACATTCCTTAAGTTTTACATCATTTTAACATTCTAAGCCTATTCAGTAGTTAACTATCAACTCATTATATACCAAGTACATCTAAGTACACTTTCACATGCATAATTTCCTTTTTGTATACCATTCAACCATAGGATAAATATACACGTACATAAAATTTTCCCCTTGGTTTCTCATCTCAACCTTGCCTATTACTATCTCCCTAACTCATTTACATCACATATCCTAACTAACCACACATGTACAAACACATTCTCTATCTATGCAACATTCAACCAAAACCCCAATCAATACATACACATTATTTTCTTTCTATTTCTTTATACCTTTTTATTCCACCATCATCACTACATCTCACAACACACATTCACCATGTAGAAAACATAACACACTTGTATAATACATTTTATCCTGCAAGTGACATTGCACTTCAGAATGCTTGGTTTCCTTTTCCTCCATCAATTCCACCATTATACTACAAACATATTAGGTTTTAGCTTACAAAATTTATACGAAAATTTATATAACTCCAAATTAAAATCTATTTACATACACATTATTTACACCTCAAATACTATCTAATAAAAATAAGAAAGATTAGGAAAACTCACTTACACTTAAATTGGTCACTATTTATCCAGTGTTAAAATCTCCTCAAACAAGTAATTCCATGGCTTTTTCTCTATAGAACCATGTTCAGGAGACTATGAAGGCCAAAATAAGGGGCTAAATTTAAGGAAATCACTTAGATTTAGGGAAGAAAGAAAGAAAAATGGGGGAGGTGGAACTTAGCCATGGCATCAGCCATGGAGAAGAAAAGGAAGAAGTAGAAAAGGTTTTACTCTTATACACCCCCACACACTAT
The DNA here is from genome assembly GCA_948208565.1 of Hura crepitans. Taxonomy (NCBI): domain Eukaryota; kingdom Viridiplantae; phylum Streptophyta; class Magnoliopsida; order Malpighiales; family Euphorbiaceae; genus Hura; species Hura crepitans. The sequence continues at coordinate 10,230 of CANXYI010667459.1, forward strand.
ATACCTTTTATATTATGTTGTTGGATGGCTATAATCATGCCACACAATGATCAAATGACCCCAATAAATCCTATTTATGTTTTAATCTTCAAAATATAATTTAAATTTTAAGACCTTTAAAATTATTTCCTTTAGTGTAAAAAATCCTTGAAAATCTTAATCAATAGGTCCCTCAACCTTAGGTCCAAATTTCAAGGGAAACTAAGTGAATTATTCACTCATGTAATTAAAAAATTCAGATAAAATATCAGACAAACTTAGAAAATTCTAATTTCACCACCATCAGACTCATTAGAATGCTTGACCTTTAGGTCATGCTATTTTTGGGTTAGTTCGAACATGTCCCAACTAGTTTTCCAATTCGATGCAACTTAAGCCACTATTCACTAATTCTTGACATGAAAGAATTTATTAGTTAAGTGAAAACTACTAATTATTTAATTTACCTTGCCATTTTTTCAATCAAAGATTTATGACCAATACTCCCTTTTCAGCCACCTCAATAGGACCCAGCTACTTTAAAGGTATTATCCACTATTCAGGTTACACTATTATGAGAACTAGGTTTTACTAGTATTACACAAGGCATCAACTACTACATTAGCCATCTCAAATTGTAATTAATAAGGTAGTCATAATCTTTTATCAATTCCATCTATCTTCACTATCTTAGATTTAGCTCTTTCTATGCAGGGAGGTATTTTAGGCTCTTATAATCAGTATAGATGTAACATCCCTCACCATATAAATAAATGTCTCTATAGCTTTAAGGCAAAAATAATGGCAGCTAGTTTTAGGTCATGTGTCTTCAATTGCCACAAGGCATATGCTACTACCTTCCTATCTTACATCAACACACATTCGAGCCCATTATGTGATGCATCACTATGAACCACAAAATACTTCCCTTGCTCAAGTTGAGTGAGGATAGGAGCTTCCATTAGCATCACTTTTAGCTTATCAAAGCTTACCTAGCATTTGTCATCCAACACAAATTTCATATCCTTCCATAACAATTGGGTCATCGGGGCTATAATCATAAAAAAAAACCCTTCACAAATCTCCTATAATAACTAGTCAATCCTAGGAAGCATTGAATCCTAGTCACATTCCTAATAGGCTTTTACTTTAACACTGCCTTAAACTTGCTCAACTCTACTCTGATGCCCTCTATTAAAGTGATATGGCTGAGGAAAACTAGTTTGTTTAACCAAAACTCATATTTACTCAACTTGGCATATAGTTATTTCTCCCTTTAAGTGTATAGTACTAGCCTCATATACTATTCATACTCTTCCTTAGTTTTAAAATATTCTAGAATGTCATCAATAAAGACTACAACAAACTGGTCTCAGTATGGCTTAAAGATCTTGTTCATTTTGTCCATGAAGGTTGTAGGGGTATTGGTAAGCCTAAATGGTATTACTAGGAATTCACAGTGTCCATACCAAGTGTGAAATGCAGTTTTCACAATATCATATTCCTTAATTCTCAGTTAATGTTACCCTAACCTCAGCTCACTTTTAGAAAATACACTAACACCTCTCAATTGATTGAAGAGATCATTAATTCTTGGTAATAGATATTTGTTTTTTATTATCACCTTGTTCAACTACCTATAATCTCTACACAATCAAAGTGACCCATCTTTCTTCTTCACAAACAATACTGGTGCTCCCCATGGTGAAGTACTTAGCCTAATGAAATCTTTATCAAGCAATTCCTACAACTACTCCTTCAACTCTTTCAATTTTATAATGCCCATAAATTAAGGCTTTGTGAATAGTACCACTAAGGCAGAAAAGTGTTCTCAGAGTGCCAAGTCACATTCATGAGGCTCGAGGCAAGGGTACTGGCCATGAAACTTTGTTGGGCCATAAAATGATGAAAATAACTTAATTTAAAGATTTAATAGAACTAATAAATTATTTCATATGTAATTTAGTGGGCCATAGGCTCAGATAAAGTCTGGCTAGGAATGACTTAGGATGTGCCCAGACAGACCTAAAATTGCCACACCCAAAAGGTTAAAAATTCCCTTGAGTCCATTGGTGAAAGAATTTTTAAATTCTGAGGTCCTTTGCAAATTTTCTAAATTTTGGGGTTTTACATGTAAATCTAGGAAGTGGGTTAACTTTCCTGTCAGTGGAGTTTGCCATGAAATTTTATGAGCCCTTAAATGGGACTAATCGAGGATTTTTTTTAAAATAAATGTGATGATTTTTAGAGGTCTAAGTGTTTTTTAAAAATTCCCTGAAGTTTCTATCAAAAGTAAGCTTTTTTGTGTTGTTTGGGTGGCGTGTAGGCCCCACCTGTGCCACCTTAGCCACTATAAAAGGCCAAAGTGACACATGGATGGCCATTTCCACTCACCCTTCACCATTCTTCTTCTTCTTTCCCTTTTCTATATTCAACACCATTTCTAGCCAAAGTCCCTATTTTTATCCCTTTTTTCAAGCTTTTTCTTATGACCATTGACACTAAAAATCATGTTAATATGTTAAGAATGGATTTTTAAAGGCGTTGGAGGCCCTAGGAGTGGCTAAAACTCTAGAAAATTCAAGAAAGCTTAAGGTATTCAACAAAGACAACCAAAAGGGCAACTTCTTATGTGTAAGTGTTTTAGCCCTTTTTATTTTATTTCCTAAGGGATTTGATGATTCTAAGAATAACCATATGATTGGAATTTGATTTGGATGAGTGTGTGATTTTTGGTGAATTTTTGAAAGGCTTGTGGCATGTATAGAAGTCAAGCTTAAAGGGAGGATTTGGTGACTTTCTTTAAGCTAGAAGAGTGGATTCTAACTCCTTTAGTAGTGAGCTAAGTAAATTTAATCCATTAAAAGCATGTGTGGTTGAATTTCCATGAATAAAGCTTGGGAAATGTGTGTGGAATTAGTAGATTAAATGGTTCAAATGTGTGATTTGATGGACTATGTGTATAATTAGGCTAATTGTGTGTGGAATGAATGTTTGGGATGATTTTTGGATGAAAAGAATGTATGAAAGGTTGAATTCTCTATTTGGCTGAGAGCTTTGTATATGGGTGTGTATGGGTACATGGCTTGAAATGGTATTATGGCATGATATCCAAGGTATTTAGCATGTATGATGATTAAACTTTAGGTGTAAATAGTGAAACTTGTGAAGTTTTGATGGGTGACTCCATTTGGCTGAGAGGTGTCTTGGAGTGAAAGTGAGTGTGTGGTTTGTGTACATAGTTTATGGAATGGTTCTTGGGTTGCTATTGATGGTATGTAAAATATGGGTGAAGAATTTGGTGAGTTAAGGTTTGTGTGTGTGTGTGTGGGTAATATGTCAAGGCATATGTATAGGGTATGCTAGCTTAATGTGCATGATAAAAGCCTAATTTATGTGTAGTCATGTTTGTGTGATGTCTAAGTGTGTATAAATATGCTTGAATGAGATAGAATGCATGTATAAGGCAAAATGGAACTTGTGGCTGAGAGCTTAGCAAGGTAAGTGGACATGGAAATGAGGTATGGTCTAATTTGCATTTGTGTGTGTAATGGCATGGCATTTGTGGCATTTTGTATATGGCATGATTTAAGTTGATGTACATGTTTAGGGTGGCATGAAATAAACAACATATGGGACAATTTTAAAGTATGGAAAAATGATTGAAAAATGAACTTAAAAAGGACTTAAAATGGCATGAAAAGTGGCTTTGAAAATGGATTAATATTAAACATGGAAGTGTACCTTAAAATGACCTAAAGTGTGATATTTTTATAAGTTGGTATGTGAACCATTTTTATGGCAAATGAATGTTTTTCTTTAAGGTTAGCTTTAGGCCTATGTAATTATGTGATCATTGGTACATTTGGCACTGAAAATGGACTTAAAAATGGTTGTCGCAATTAAGCAAAATGACCTATAATTGTCCCGTAAAATGGGATTTTAGGACTATAATTAAAATAACCATTTAACATGAATATAATTGAGCCAAAATAATAGGCTAGACTAGATTTAATATGCTTGTAATTATGCCTCTAAAATTGAGTCAAAATTGACAAAAAATTTTACCCAATTTTGCCCGACAAGGCTAAAAATGACCTATAACTATCCAGGTCAAAAATTGATTTTTTGATAAAAATTTTATCTATCTATTTTTCACTCCATAATATTATAAAAAGATGATCAGTAAAGAAATAAACTTAAAATTAAGTCAGATGGCCCATTTAGTAAGCACCCACTTGATAGGTTGATTAGTTAACTTAGGGATTAGTAGCTGCTAAACTGTCTGATTTTCAAACTAGGCTATTGCAGTAGCCGAGGCTCATTATTGAGCCATTACACTAGTCTACAGGGTAGGACCTCTTTGTTGCTAGCACTTTTGGTTGTATATTGAATTATGCTAATGTAGCGATAAAGGTCCCTAAATGGGCCACTACACTAGTCTGCTGGATAGACTGGGATGGATTATTTGATTTGATTAGTATTTTTCCCCTTAGGAGATTCTTATGAACTGATCCCTATAGGCTCTGTTGGGCCGGTGCAGCAGTCAGGGTGCAAAATGTGGGCCACTACACATCTTATAGTTCCCTCTTATTATAGTGTCTGTAAGTGTAGTCTACATAATTGGGCCTATTGAATAACTTAAATAATGCACTTGGAAATAATAGAATGATTGAATGAATTATAGAAAGAAACTGAATAAAATTATCATAGTGGCATTTTGGTAATTTTAAAGAAATAAGACATACCATTGGTATGAATCAATCATTTGACATATGGATCACACACTACACCTAAACTATTATTTATAATTAGATATGTGTATTAATGCATGTTCTAAATGGTTTAGATTTGCTTACTAAATTTTATACTTAGCATACCTATGTTGTGGTGTATAGGTAACAAGGATAAGTAAGCCAACCTCATTGATCGTGTAGTGTAGCTATACAATAGTCGAAGGGTAAAGGAAGTTACTTTTTTTCTTTTAGTAGTGGCACTCATATAATAACCTATAGGTTTGGGTTGGTATGCTTAGAAGCTATTATGTCTATATATATAACCTAGGTGTGATGTATATAAGCTATTGTGGCCTTTGTTTGATTTGTGTGTGAACTTGATAATTATCGGCTTGAGGCCCTATGTGTTTAATGCTGATGTGTGAATATGTGTCTGATGTTTGATTGGGGGACCAGAAGGGTCTAGAAGAAGGTTTGTGAGATGTTTACTTATAGAAGTGTTTTAACAGGTTGAAAAATTTTGGTATGTCAACCGGGTAGCCATTATGCTACCCAACTTTTCATGACATGTAACGTGTCTGTATATACCTTGTCTAAGTTTGTCAAACCATGTATGAACATGATTAAGGATTAGATCAAACATCTAAGCAATATCTAATAAAATTCTAGAATAGTCCAGAAGTGTTAAAGAGTTTTCTCATGGAGCAATCCTAGGATAGGTGACCTATCAGGAAGTGCCTCACCTATCAGGTTTCTTTAAAGATCCAGTAGGGGTGTCACAAATTCTATAGGTGCCATATGATATAGAGTAATGGATACAGGTGTTGTACTAGGATACACTTCAATTTCAAAATCAAGTTTGCATTTTGGTGGTAGTCCTGGTAACTCATAGGGAAATTCTAATAGTACTAATATTTGGCTGAGGCTCATTCTACTTTATTTGTGTTAACCATATAGGCTACCTCACATCCTTTTTGAAGTAATCTCCTTATTGGCATTAATGAAATGGCATTAGGCAAAGGATTTCATTCACTAACCATTGTCATCTCATCCCCATTAACTATCTCAAGTTGAGCCTCTTCTGTTTACAATCTACCGTAGCTCAGTGCTTAAACAACCAATCTATAGCCAAAATGACATCAAACTAATTGAATAGAAGCCTACTAAGGTCTACCTAAAATACATAACCCTAAACTACTAAAGGATAGTCTCTATATATCCTATTAACTACTATATGTTGCCCGATTGGGTTACTAACCATGATGTCTATATCTATAGGTTTAGGTTTTAGACCCCTCTTTCCTGCTTGTGTAGTGCAAATATATGAATTGGTGGATCTTAGGTCTCTTAATGCCAAAATAGATAAATCAAATAAAGAGAAAGTACCAGCTATTATTAGATGTATGCCCTAGAGCTTATGTAATAGGGTTATATTCATTTATTTAAACCTTGTGAATTAATGTAAAAGGCATTTCTCTTTATATCATAGTACTATTATATATTACTTATAATTGTTTGCAATGTCTTAAACCATGTTATAAAGTCCCTAGTATAAAATCACAGTTCATAGGAAATCATGAAGTGTTTATGATGTGAGAATTTTATTGCATGCAAATGTGATATACCTCAATAGCCCTAATCATAGTATTAACAATATGGGACAATTTTAATGGAGATAGATCAGCACAGTTTATACTTCTTGATTAAATCAAGTAGTAGTTCTCACAAGTTGTAAGCATAGAGATGGTCGGAGTTAACATGTAGATGCTTACTTAGGAAGTAAGTACATCGAAGACCCACTATGAGATCTTCAGATGGATACTTAATCTATATCAGTGAAAGTATCTCATCATATCAGTGGTGCAAGTATCCTTAGACTTGAAATCACTAACTATCTTAAATATAGAGTGGCATACTTTAACTCTAAAGCTTTTACTTTGACTAAGAAGTATACATAGTGAGGTGCTTAGGTATGGCATGACATATTCAAAGATAGGGTAGTAATCAACAAATGATTCACCACCCTAGATTATAGTGAGGAGTTTATCTCACAGTTCTGATAAATAATCTTTATTTAGGAAACTTTGGCCAAAGTAAGATGCCATGTGTGAATGGGATTCACAAAGGGAATTTTTGGAATAAAGGTGAAATTATTATAACAATATGTTTAAGGCTTAATTAGGTATACTTAGTTAAGCTTCTAGTTAACACAAGTCAATACTCATAAATTGGATGGAATAAAAGATGGTGAAAGGAGTTTATTGCACCATAACTATATATGGAAGGGTTAAGTCAAACCACTTGACTTTCTAACACTTGGGTAGTCATGATACATAGCTAGATACCTCTCTTAACTTACATACAAGTGATATATGAATTAGTGAATTGATATTAATTCAATAAGATTGAATCTATAGAGTCCTAATTGGACTAAGACTCTAATTCATTGTGTACTGCCAAGCTATTTTAAAAGCCCATAGGGTCACACACATAAAAGAAGTTTGAGGAAGATTTAATGGGATTGAATTTTCTAATGATATAAGATATCATTAGAAGATGAATTAAGAAGAATAAATTAGCAAATAGGCTTGGGGCCCACTTGCAAATAAAAAGTCTAGAAAATTAGGTTTTTTGGAAAAATTAAGGTTTTTAGAATTAGGCCTTGTTAAGTCTAAATTTTAATTGTTCTTGCATATAATTTTTTATGGGATTTTAGAATTAAAAGGCCTTAGATCATAGTAATTATTAATCCAAATAGGACCTAGGAGTGCCACATAGGATTAATGAAAGTGGGGCCAAAGCAGATTGCACATAAGCTTATTAAAAGGCCTATGCGGATAGGACAAAATAGGGCCCAATTGATAGGTCCATTATAGTTCGACTTAGGGCAAATTTTAATTCTTAAAATCTGACCTAAATAGGGTTTATTTATGATATGAATAGGCCTTTTTACAATAGCTACCATGGGTGCATTTTTTATAGCAAAAATTACTGCATAGAATAATTAAAAGCACACTATTTCTTTTTCTTTCTTCATCCACTTGAAAATCCTACTAGCACCTAGATTTTCAAGTTGCTCTCTTCTAAGAACTTCTTGTGTGGATTACCTTAGAGGTGTTCCCAACTAAGGATCACTGTGGTTTGTGATAACCCGTTAAGAAAAGTGAAAGAAAAGGAAAGCTGCACGTTGGAATCGTGTAGAGAATTTATGGTAAATTCTTATTTTGTGATTTCATCATACATAAAATTTTTTGTTTTTCAATTTTTTTATGTTCCAACCTTTGTTAAGGTTCTATGTATATTTAATTTCCCCTACACATGAGTCCATGGAAACCAATAGCTATGACATCAAGTGCCTCAGTTTCCTTTTTGGCTTAAATAGGGTACTGCCATGTAGGTGCTCAAGCCTCTAATATTGTTCTCTGGCATGTACCAGCCTTATCATTCTTGCTTTCTTTCTAGCCTCTACTGGGTGCTAGAGAAGAGGCTTGAAATTGAGTAGCATCAGCTTGTTTCCTAGAGCAATCCCTTTAGTAATGATCTCGGGATCCATATATTGCCTAACCTACCAACAAACTCCCTAATGTCTCCTATTACAAGTCCCACACACTGGGGGGTGCACTCCTAGCTATTGACACTAGGGTACTAGTGGCCTACTGTTGTGGTCTAATCCTAGTCTGAGATCTTTGGCTTGTTCTTTGTGTCTAAGCTTGTTGTGGGGCCTGGGTGCCTTTCTATTTCTTGCCTCGGTCTAGGGTTATGCTGACTTGCCCTACAGTGAAAAACTTCCTCTTCTAGAAAGTTTCTCTCATTTTTTTCAACATTTCCTTTATAGTATAAGCTAATGATACTAGAGAGGAAAACTCTTAGATCTTGAAAGTGGCTATTTGCATCATGAGCTCAACATTAAGGCACTTCTCGAACCTCTTATAATACTCCTATTTAGTAGGCATAACCTTCTCTACATATCTGCTCAATCGAGTGAAGTCTTTCTTATACTCAGACACTAATCTCCACCCTTGCTTCAGGTATAGAAACTCATGCCTTTTATTATCTAAATGTCTTTAAGATATACCTCTTTTTAAACTCCTAGAGGAAAAACTCCCAGGTCATATCTACTGTAGCTTTCCTCTTTTGTGTCATTTCCTACTAGTGGAATGCTTCCTTTTGTAGGAAAGAGGTGGCACATATTAAGTTCTCTTTAAGGGTGCACTATAACTACTATAAAATTTTGACTATATGTTCTAACTAGTAATCAGCCCCAGCTACATCATCTTCTATGGTCCTTGCAAAATCTAAGTCCCCCACTTTTTAACCCTCTTTAAGTAGGTCTTCTACAAGGTTAAAGGCTATGGAGGTTATACTAGGGCTAATGGTGGTGGAGCAACTACAATGGTAATCTATCTCAACAAGTCAACTACTCATCACGACAGTGCTAGTGAAGCTTGTGTTTCTGTTGAATGTGCTGCATCACTCAGCACCAAAGTGGCAGAGCTTATGGGCTCATGTACAGTTATCAGTGCATGGCTAGCCACCTCTTCCCCTTGCCCTAGTAAGGTATGCTTACTAATCTTGATTTACTACAAAGAAAAGATAATTAGCCTTAAGCAGTGTAGCTTTACTTGACATAAAACCCTAGTTAGTTGCACTCATGTATATTACACCTATGAATGCCTAAAACCGCTCTAAGGCCACCTAATGTAACACCTTATACCCAAACCTCTATTCTAACTAGATAAGAGATATCACCTTCCCATAAGTCACCCATCCTAGTTTTGACCTCACCTAGTCTCGTTTAATACAATAAGGATGTGGTAGTCTTTTTTAATATTCTCATAATACTTTAATAAGTCTACTTTCATTATATTCTCTTTTTGTATTAGCTCATTTAGGCTAGCTTATTTATATGTAATATCAAGGGGTTCAAAGACATTTCTAGCCAAACTATTTCAACAAAAATTAGGCAGCATAACAACTTTCCAAGCGAGAAACCAAAATTTTTAACCTCCAAAAGACTTCTATGATTATTCCCATTCATCTCTTATCAACTTAGACCCTTTTAGTCCTCTAACATCATCAATCTATCATCACCACATGGTCATCATAATTTCAGGATCAAGCATGCAACATATAAGTCATACATTCTAATTATGCCTATAGTATAACCTATATTAATATTTGTAGCCCACTATGTGATAATTACAGATAACTATATCTAAACCCACTGTATACATAAGTGCCTCTATACAAAAATTACTGCAAAAAAATAGCCTGTATACCCCAAAAAGGGAGGTTAATAGCTACATTCCATGTCGAGGTTGATCTGTAGGCCTATTATCTATTACCTATGTATCAGGAAACTAATACATTGAGTATACACTCAGTGGTGGATTTAATGTAATATGAATGGTATCACACATACATGCAACAAACACTATATATTTCTTCTAACCATGCATGTTTACCTTATCTATAATTCTTATAATTACTTACTAGTTACATACTTAGGTTGGTCATATAACATAGTGTTTAATATATTATACCTTATGTACCTTACGATTAAGTCCATTAAGTTTGGTCCCTAGTTATTACTTATTCCATTTATGACATGTAACTCCAATTACAATATTATATTATTTTAACCTTTTATTAGTTCTTACACCTATACTCGAAAGATAACTCTTTTAAAATTGGATATTGGGATTTATTCCTATGTAGTGTCCCATATTATGGATCTCAGTAGCTGCACCTACCTATATCAACCCGATAGTAGGGTTCAGTTCATCGAAACCTCTAAATACTTGAATGGCAGGGATCATTACTACTAGACCTCCCAATAAAAAGGATAACAAGGATCAGTCCTGGTGGACCTTCTAATATCCCAACATTAGTGGATAGTAGGGATTAACCTATGTGGACCTCTCAATATCTAAAGCAATATGGGTAGTAGGGATTAACCCATATAGACCTCTTAATACCGAAGGTGTGCAAGGTTTACATATAAAACCTCGGTAGCTGCACATGCTATACCATACAATTAGGCAATGATTCATATAGACCAAAGCCACTAGTAGCTGCTAACTCCCTAGTTAACTGATCAACCTATCGAGTAGGTGGTCTAGCTAATATAGGCCAACCCTATTATCATTCATATTGCTTTCCTAACTCCCTAGTTAACTGATTGTGCTCATTTAGGCTAATTAAATTCATGCTTTCCTTACTCATTTTATTGTCAATACCATTTCTAATGTGAGTACAATCATGACACATGACAAGAAAAGTGGGACCAAATATGAGCTAGCATTACCACATAGGCCAATAAAAAGAGTAAAGGCTAAGAAGTACAAGGAAGCATTGCAAGCTTTCATGGGTTAAATGATTAGAAGCATTAAAGCTTATGATGACATGAATATTCTACCACACACAAGTAACCATGGTGGGCCACACTCAAGCTTATTTAATTAC
>CANXYI010667469.1:0-17627 GCA_948208565.1 Hura crepitans
TACCATAACAAACTGATCCAAGTACGGTTGGAATAATCTATTCATTAGGTCCATAAAAGCTATTAGGGCATTAATAAACCTAAATGGCATCACTAGGAACTCATAAAGCCCGTATCAAGTCCTAAAAGTAGTTTTAGGAATATTAGCTTCCTTGATTCTTAGCTGATGGTATCTAAATCTCAAATCAATCTTAGAAAAGACACTTGCACTTCTTAACTAGTCAAAAAGATCATCTATTCTTGGTTAAGGATATTTATTCATTATTCATCACTATCACTTTTTTTAGCTATCTATAGTCAATGCACAACTGGAGCAACCTATCTTTCTTCTTTACAAATAATACAGGGGCTCTTCAGGGTGAAATACTAGGTCCAACGAATACCTTGTCTAAGAAATCTTGTAATTGCACCTTTATCTCTTTCAGCTCAGCAAGCGCAATTCTGAAGGGAGTAATGGACATAAGAGTTGTACCAAAATACACCTCAATCTCAAAATCAAGCTGTCTCTATGGAGGTAACTTTGGTAACTCATAAAAAAACACATCAGGTAATTTAAAAACTATTAGAATCTATTGAAGGCTTAGAGTGGAAGTATTAATGTCAATGACATGTGCTAGGTAGGCTTTACACCCCTTGTGAATGAGTTTTTGTATTGTAATAGCTGAGATAAAATTATCTCAAAGGCTTCTCTCACCCATAACTACCATTTTCTATCCTTCTATAGTCTGGAGAGTTAGCTTCGTGTGTTTACAATACACTATAACCCAATGTTTAGATAGCCAATCCATTCCTAGGATTACATCAAATTCATAGAAGGGTAACTCAATCAAATTAGTAGGAAACAAATGTTTTTAAATTATTAATGAGTAATGCCTATACACCCAATTTATAGTCACACTCTACCTTATAAGATTACTAATTTGAATGTCGATATTTACATGCTCAAGCTTCAATCCCTTGTCATATGCTTGTGTAGTGCATACATAAGAATGTATAGATATTGGGTCTATCAATGCAAAAACTAGAACATCAAATAAGTAAAATATACTAGTAATGACATCTGGGGCTACTACTTCTTCATGGGCCCTAATAGCATATTGCCTCACTGGTGTATAAGCTTCTGATCTTATCCCCTAACTAGCACTAGGCTGATTCCCTTTGCCCTATCTCTATCTTATACCCTCAAGTGCTACTGTAGATACTTGTGTATGGACACCCTTTGCCTACCTCTAAGGATAGCCTCTCTAGTAATGATCCTTGACACCACAAGTGAAACACTCCCCCCTTCTGGTCTAGCAACACTGACCCTAATGTCTTCTATTGCAATGGCAATAAGTTAAGGGTACATTTCTAGTAGTTGTTGGTACTAGAGCACTAAAGGCTCATAAGGGTGGTCATGGCCTAACTGTTGAAGCTTGCCTAGACCTTTGAGATTAAGTCTACCTCTATGCCTAGTGTATTGGCTAAGATTGAGATGGTGCCTCCTTTTGTCTCTTACTGCTACTTAGGACTAAACTGGATTGCTTAGTAGTGAACTATCTCTTTCTCTGAAATAAACCCCTCTTCTCCTACAACATTTCTTCCATGTCATTCACATGCCATAAAAGGCTCCCATCTCATGACATGTATGTCGTATACATCATGAACATGCAATAGCCATAATAATAAGGTACTATAGCACATAAAGCTCAATTTTCATCACCAATGCGCTATATCATACATTAAGTTGACAAAAGAATGCATTATTGCATTATGTAACTTTCATGTCATCATTTTGCATAATATGTTCTAAGCACATTATTAATTATAGGCATTTAATCATACATAGCTATTAACATATATAGCATGAATCATAAGCACCATTTACATGCCATAGGCCAATTAGCACTCTATCATGATGAGCTTACACTTGCATTTCTTTTTATCATTCTTACCACCTCATTCCTCATGATTATAACCATACAAATAATCATGCACATTCATATCATGCTTATCATAAAGCATGGACATACCAAAATACATCATGGCCCATATTATCATTTATGCATCTTATGTACGTATATTTAATTACATATTCTTTCTCACATACTTATGACCAACCAACCATTCATATATATAATTCATCATTTGCATGTATTTTATCCCATTTTACTCCTATGCAAATACACATAGGTTATTCGACCATCATGCTTCTCAGCTATACCTAAAGCCATTCATCATATCATACATAATTTTTTATGTCCATATGGACAATTAAATTTATTCATGGTCATACATGATACATAACACACATATGTTATACATACATGCACACATGTGACCATATAAAGTTAACATACATCTGTACATCATTAATTGGCCATTTCGGTCGTTATGCCCTTCAAGCCAATTATGCATGCACATTTCTCATGCATAATGCCAATTATACATACACATACAAGCATATTAACATTACACATAATATATACACATATAGTTCTCGTATATCTTACATCATAAATGATTTTAACATAGATCAATTACATCATTAATCACAATAGAAAGCCAATTATAAGCTTTATTATGCATTTAATACACAAAAATCATTAACGACATGTTATGGAATAGTTAGGGCATAATTAAATATTTGTAATTTATGTCAATTACACATACCAAAATAGTTAAAACACACTCTCAAGGACTATATTCTCCTTACTCTTACCTTTGTCATGCATTTTATCGATTTCCTTAATTACCCATTATAGATTCAATACATAAAAATTCATAAAAAATCATACAGACATTAAAAAAACCCAACTACATCGACATGACCTTAGGCACCTAGGGAACATGGGAAATATATCAAACTTTGAAAAATAGTACCTGATCAATCATGAGTTACTATTCATCAAGGTATGAAATCGAGCAAATATCTTGATTTTTGCACAAATTGAAGTAGAAATTGCATCTAGAGGTCATAGAGGCATGGATTCAAGTCTTAGATGGAACAAAATAGGCCAAGATAGAGGTATAGAGGAGTAAAAATGGCTCAACCTTGCATGTTAATAGCTTCAACCATTGGGTTTTAAGAGGAAGAAAAATATTCCTCCTTTGGCCCAACTTTGACTACTTATATAAACCTTTTCTTTTTTAGTTTTCTTACCACATTTTGAAATCTAAAAAACCCATAATAACTTTAAAAGCCTCTAAAAATCTGTACTCAAAAATTACAAAAAAAAAATCACTTAGAAATATAGTTTTTAAGGTTACCCAATTTCAGTATAAATACTTCTAACCTCTACAAATTCCAATTCTAATGCCAGTAAGGTAATTAGAACTTTTGAGTATCAAGTTGTATTAATCCTCGAATTTTTTGAGCAACTTTTGAAATATTTTATGGTTTAGCTAAAACTATGTCATTATTCACATGACACTGCCACAAAACTTTCTTTGCATTTTTAAGCAACTAAATGACTTCAGTTTTGTTTCAAACTTTGCCAAAAATTATTTTATGATTAATACATTCACTATGTCACTTTAGTGTATCTTAGGTCTTGAGACCACTATTCACACACTGGGAAAAGCACTATTTATAAGTCAAGACTTTCAGGCATTATATTTCTCCCCCTTTTAATAGAAATGTCATCCTCAACATTACCTGGTTTAAACAACTGAGGATATTACTCTTTCATCTCAGCTTCTATTTCTCATGTAGCCTCCTCCATCCCATAATTCCTCTAGAGAACTTTCACTAAAGGTACTAACTTGTTACGAATCTTTTTCACCTCTCAGTCTAAAATCCTTATAGTTTTTCTTCATAAGATAAATCTAGAGAAATCTCAACCTTTTCCACTAATAGCATATGTGTAGGATCTGATCTATATCTTTAAAGCATGGATACATGGAAGACATCATGAATCTACTAAAGTTTAGAAGGCAGAGCTAGCCTATAGGCTACTAGCCCCACATATTCTTTTACTTCATATAGCCTAATAAACCTAGGACTCAACTTACTCTTCTTGCCAAAATGCATAACCTTTTTCCAAGGTGAAACCTTGAGAAATGCTTTATCCCCCACCTCATATTGAACATCTTTCCTTTTTAGATTGGCATATAACCTCTATCAATAAAAAACTACTTTCAACATATCCTTCATAATCTTCACTTTCTCTTTTACATCCTCGATCAAGTTTTGTCCCATGAGCTTAGTTTCACTTAGCTCATTCCATAACAAATGAGTTTTTAACTTTCTTTCGTACAACACCTTATAAGGAGCCATACCCAAGCATGCTTGATAATTATTGTTATGAGCAAACTCCATAAATGATAGATAGTGATCCCAACAACCCTCGAACTTGATGGTAAAACTCCTTAGCATATCCTTAAGCACCTAATAACCATGCTTTAATATGGGTATAACATTATACACAACTTAATATCAAATCACTCAAGTACTAAATGATTACCTGAATAACTCTTTCTGACTGTTCATCAGTCTACGGATGAAATGCCATACTAAAACTCAATCGAGTAACCAAGGCATTATAAAGTTTCTTCCAAATCCTCGATTTAAACTATAAGTCTCAATAAGATATGATGGAAGGCGGCACTCCATACAACCTAATGATTTCATCTATGTATAACTTAGGAAGCTGCTCTATATAGTAGTCCATCTTCACTAGTATGAAATGAGTAGTCTATGTCAAATGATTTTCCATAACCCATACTAAATAACATATGCTCCTACTAATAGGCAACCAAACAATAATGTCTATAGTGACCTTATCCTATTTCTATTCTAAAATTGTAATAGGGTAAAGCAATCTAAATGGAACATGATATTCTACCTTTACTTACTAACAAGGCACTTGGTCGCGAACTTGGATACATCTTTTTTCATACTAGGCCACCAACATGACAACTTCAAATCTTGATAAATCTTTAAGATACTAGGGTGCATACCATAAGAAGCATTATAAGCCTCTTAAAAAATCTTATTCTTTAGCTCTTCCATATCTAGAACATATATCCTATTATAGTAGCATAAAAAACCATCACTCTTCATTTAACACTTAGTAGGCTTCCCCTCTTAGATAGCATTACTCACACTCATTAACTTATGATCATCCTTCTAGCATTCCGTTACTTGTTGTAGCAAACTAGGCTTAACTTGCATTTCTACTAGTAGAGCATTATCACTTATAAGCTATAATTAGACATTCAAGGCTCTCATGGCTTTCATAAACTTCAAACTAAGTGCATCAGCCCCTATGTTGGCCTTTCTAGGATGATAATAAATCAAAAAATCATAATCTTTTATCAGTTCCATCCATCTCCTCTATCTTAAGTTTAGCTCCCTCTATGTCAAAAGATATTTCAGACTATTGGGTCAATGTAAACATAACACTTCTCTTCATAAAGATAGTGTCTCAAAATCTTTAAAGCAAACACAATAGCTGTAAGGTCCAGATTATTAGTAAGGTAGTTTTTCTAATGTGGCTTCAGCTACCTTAAAGCATAGGTAACAAACTTGCCAGTTCACACCAAAGCACAACCCAAACCATTAATAGATATATCACTATATATGGTAAAGCCCTTCCTAAAACTAGTTGAACAAGAATCGATGGTTTAATCAGAATCACTTTAAGCTAGTCAAATCTCTCCTAACATATGTTAACCCATACTAACTTAACATCTTTGCTTAATAGATAAGTTATAGGTGCTGCTAAATTATTTGTTATACCTTACCAAACCAAGGAAACTCCTAATCTCTATAGTATTCCTAGGTGGCTTCCACTCTATAACTACCTTGATCCTACTAGGATTAACACAAATCCCCTCTATAGAAGTTATGTGCCTAAGAAAAGATATTTCACTAAGCAAGAACTCACACTTGTTAAGCTTAGCATACAACCTCTCATCTCATAGAATCTATAAAACTATTATCAGATGCTATTTATTATCCTCTTTACTCTTCAAACAAACCCAAATGTCATTGATGAAAACCATTACAAACTAGTCAAGATACTATTTGAACACACAATTCATTAGATCCATAAAAGACACAGGAGCATTGGTAAGCCCAAATGGCATTAGTAAGAACTCATAGTGGCCACATTTGAATCTAAAAGTTATCTTTGCCACATCAAACTCTTTCACCTTTAACTAGTAATATCTATGTAATACCTGTATTTTGAGGCTCTGTGAATAGTGCCATATGGTTCAAGGAGTGCACCCAGGGGATCGGGTCACTTGCATATGAATTGAGGTAGTGGCACAGGTCATGAAACTTTGAGGGGCCTTAATTTGATGAAATGGGCAAAATTTACAAATTTAGCAAAACCAACATTTCATTTCAGGCTGAAAGCTACCCATTAGGGCAATAAAAAATTTATGGTCAGGATTGACCCAGGATATGCTCGAAAAGACCTAAAAATAATAAACCTTAAAGTTAGAAAATCACACTGGGTCTAATGGTGAAAGAATTTTTAGAATCAAAGGTCATTTGCAAAATCTTGTAATTTTTTAGGATGGCATGCAAATTGAGGCAGTTTAAAAACTACCCTACCAATGGAATTTGGCTGCAAAAATTTACGAGCAAGTAGAGGAGATTAAAATAGGAATTTTAAAATAAACGGTAGGGAATTTCTATATTTTTTTAAGTTTATCAAAAAATAGAGATTGTTCAGGAATTACTAGGACAACTTTGAGGTGTCAAGATAGGGCCCACAACATTGCCAAATGGCTTAGCCCACTTGCCAAGTGGCAAGGGAGCCAGACAAGTAGATTTCCACTTGCTAAAGGATAAATTCATTTTTTGCTCATTTCCTCTCTTTTGCTAAAATTCTAAATGCCACCACTTCTATTTTTAGGCTATAACTTTCATCTTCAGTGGCCAAAAGAAGTGATTCAAGTGGCTAAAAATTCTTTAGGATGTTATACACCACCAAGAGAAAGAATTAGGCTAAAAGAAGTTGTGGTTTGGGAGAAAAAATTAAACAAAGTGACTAGTTTAGAACAATTTAGAACCATGTCACCTATGTGAGTTTATGGTTGTATCTCCCTTATTTATTAGGCTTTTTGGGTGATTTTTTATGCTAAATCATAGATAATATCTGTGTGGTGGTGTATATATGGGATTGGTGGCCATTGGGTGGCAATTGGTGGCTCACAAAGGAAGAACAAAATTATCATTGGTTATTAGAATTAGCTAGCAGCATAGGCATGGATAAGGATGGCATCTTTAAAGTGTCATGTAAGTGAACTTTTAGCCTTTTCATTGTGTGTGTGGGTGCCTAAGCTAGTGACCCTTGAGTTAGAGTGGCTGGATGTGTGAATTCAATTTTGATTCCTTCACTTCTGATGTTGGTTAAGTTGAGAACTTAGTGCAATTGAATGTGTTATTTTTAGTATTTGCAAAAATTAGCTTAAAATGCTTGTTGGAATTTACTACCTATAGTTGTTTGAAAGAGCAATTTGCTACCTAAGATGAATTTGGACTATTTTTGGCATGTTAAAGTATGAATTATGTGAATTTAGGTGTAGAAATTACCATATATTATGCATTTTTCCTTGCACCTGTGAGTTTCCATGATGATTTTTTAAGAAATGTTACTTTATGCCTTAGCTAAATTAGCTTGGATTGAGATGCTTCTGGTTATAATTGAGTCCATGGCATGGAAATATGGTTGAATGTGATGATTAAGTGGAATATGATGGGAATTAAGGCTAATTTCCCTAAGTACCTGAAAGTATTCATGGCATGTTGGTATGAAAATTTGAGTAAAGTGATGCTATAGTATACTAATAAAGCTTGAAAAGTGGCATGTAATGCCTAAGGAATTAACTATGTATATAACCTAAAGATATCATAATATACTCCTTAGAAAATGTGCATTAAAATTAGCTAGAAAGATTAGGCTAGAATATGTATTTAAAGCTTGCAATAATAACCTAAAAGTGACTTCAAATAAGATAGCAAATTGAATCTTATTTGTGCCTTTGAGAGGCTAGTTTGGGGCTATATTTTTGCCATGGATTTGGCCCAGTTTGAGTTGGCATTATGCCTAGATTTTAGCCATGGAATTAGCCCAATTATAGTGGCTTTGATGCCTATGTTTTGGCCATGGACTTGGCCTAGTTATAGTTGGCTTAGTGCTCAGTAAAATACAAAAAAGAACTTTGAAAACTGTGCTTAATTTGGACTTAAAATAGTCCTAGAAAACTAATTTCCAAAACCTATAGTTGTCCAGTTGACCTCTACCTAATCAAAAATGTCACTAGACTAGAAAGTATTAACTTTTTAAGAGGAAATGCCATGATAAGTCATACTATAAGACACTTGGATTTTGCTCATAATAGACCAAAATTTTCTAATGGAATTTTACCAGGTAGAGCTAAAAAGTGGTTGTACCAGTCTGAATAAAATTTCAAAGTACGAGATAAAATTTTTATCTGTCTATTTTTTATTCTAAAATAATATAACAATATTTTTGGTCAATAAATGAAGTAAAATTAAGCTACTTGGCCCATTGGTTAGACAACCACTGGATGGGTTACTAGGGAGGCCTACAGGCTGATCTTTATTATGTCACACAGTTACTCATTAGTGGTTGGAGAGGCCCATGGGCTGATCTTTATTATGCCACGCAATCACTTTTATTGTGCCTAGGGAGGCTATGGCTGATCTCCATTATGGCACACATGCCGATACAGTGGCGTAGGTATAGAATGAGGACCATTGCACTAGTTTATTTTCCCTCAAGATACAATGTCATCTTTCTAATCAGGCCAGAATATTAAATTATGTAAATAAACAGACTGATTATGAACATAAGAATTAAATATAAAGGAATAATATTTCTTAAGTTTTGATAAGATGCAAGATAAAGGGTATTTTAAACATTTTGCACATATATGCCTGATCAGTTACATGACATAAATTAAGTAATAAGCAGAATAATTATTAAGATTGAAGTTTGAGCTTAATTGAAGACCTTTTTCTCAGAAAGTAATAAAAACACGATAAAAGGGCATTTTGGTAATTTTCACCTATGAGACAGATTAAATGATTTTCACAGAGCATGCATGTTAAAAATGATGATCCTCCCTTTACATGATTTATCTGAGTCAAAAGTACTATTTTAGACTTTAGAAATACCTTAAGGGTATTTTAGTAAATTGGCACTAAGTATAATTAAGTTATAAATTCAAATAAAATTATTCTTAAACTACCCAGATAAATTAATAATATTATAACATGATTAAATTACTTCAAGTTCATCACTAAGTATCTCGTATACTTAGTGTACCGATTTTGGTGCACATGTACACTACAGCGGGACTTGCCTCGTAAAGTGTGACGATAGCAGTTCAAAGGATACAAGTGAAGAATTTGGATGTAATTGGTATACAGTTAGATATCTATGTACTTAGGTGGAAAATAAGTAGGCAAATGTATATAAGCTATGAACATGTGATATAATTTAGTAATTATAAACTATTTATGTAAATACATCATTTTTGTATGTTCATTAGTGAATGAATGATTATATGTGATGTTGATGCTACTATAAGTCTAAGGCTTTATATTTTTGAATATTTTTTTTGTGGCCTGTGGCTTGAGTTTGATGTGTGATAGATGATAATGATAGGTTGAGAATGGGGGACCAGATAGGGTTCAGGTGATGTAAATTACTATAGAAGTGTTTAAACAGGCTTATTCAAAATTTGGGTTAGGACCAAGGCAGTCGTTATGCTACCAAATTTTTAGGTAACACCCAAGTATTATCAGTTTTTCTCTGTAATGGTTGAACCATAAGGATTTTAGCCTAAATGAATTATAAGAATTGACTGGAGTGATTTTGGAGTCAGAGTGAATGATTTATTGTGAAATTGGTAGAAGTTAAATGAATGACCCTGGGGGAAATTTTAGGATGGGTGACCTAGTGGGAAGTGCACCACTTATTGGATTTCTTTTAAAATCCAGTAGGGGGTGTCACATTTGTTGGTATTAGAAAAAAAGTTCAATGTTCCTTGGTAAAGTACATGGATATCAAAGATTAAGTTTTAATTCCTCTGAACTATTACACTGTCCGAGGCTAAAAAAGGAAAGTTTTCTACAGTATAGAAATGACTAGTTTAGTTGCCCGAATGAGGTGCTATGGAACCAATTGGTTAGATAACCATAGTATACAAAGAATAGGTTTTGTATCAACATCTGAACCCAGTTATGCTACTTAGCAGCCAGAGTCAGGAGTGACTAGCTAATAGTAGACAAGAGAAACCCTGTCCTAGTACCGTGAAAAATAGTACATGAAAGGATCTTACTAGATTTATAAAGTATGTTGAGAAAATTATTTTCAATGACACTTATATAGAATATAAGAGGTTCCCTATATAACTGAATATAGAATTAAGTATATAGATAGCTAACCCTTAAGAAGAGGGATTTGACAGTATAGTGCTAATTGTATATAATAGGAAGAAATGGTACCAATAAGAAGAGACCTCTTTTAGAGAAAGAGGCAGGGCACTGTGGGATAGCCTAGTATAATACTAGATTGGTAAGATAAGGAGAAAGCCAATTATAGGCATAGTTTCAGTCCAGGTCCGAATATTAGAGAGGGTACCAAGAGTAGACTACCCATGTGTTGTTGTTGTTAGAAAATGAATGTCTCCAATGTGATGTTAAAGGCCACCATAGAGAAAGTGTCCTTAGGGACAGATAGAGGGGGCTTAGACACATATATCTAATGTTACACCCCAAAGTAGAGGTCAAAAACGGACTAAAGGAGAGTAATCATACATTAGTCAGGGTGTTAGAATTAAGGTTTGTGCTTCAGTTAGGCAGTGTACAATGAGATTGAAAAAAGGGGTTACAGCACTAGATAGTATGACTAGTATTTTATTTATCTAATGTTTCAATCTTAGCTTTGATAAATCATAATTTAATGCCTTTATGTGCATGTATTTCCCTAGTACAAAATAGGTAAGTAGGGCTTGAGCTAGTGAGACAGACATTGGAGTTAACAGCCCTATAGGGCAATGGGTGATTGTGTAAGGTGTATCAAAGATGCCTTTGGTGACTTAGGGGCTAGATTGTTATGATCTAATTAAATTGTATTTCAATATAGTTGAGGTACTTCTAAGATAGATTAGCTTACTAAGTATCAGGTTATGATAGAGGGTAACTAGAGGAAGTTGACCATTTAGATTGTATGAAGATTGTTAGAGACAGTGAATTGTGAGAGAAATCCTTTGTACAATTTTACCCTTATTATCAAGATGTAATAACTCCTTCTAGAGGAGAAAGGCATGTTTGGCCTAAGGTATTGATCAAACTAACTTAATTATGATCTAACATATCTATTAGCTAAAGCTCGATTCTCCAATTTATTCTTATTGAGCTACTAGGGTTATCATCTTAGAGGAAAATGGATTTTGAAATGAAGGTGTATCCTGGTATTGCTCCAGTGGTTATTATTCTTTAAAGGAGGGCATTTATTGACATAAAAGCATTGAGAGTATAGTTGTAAGAGCTATATGATAAGGGTTTATCAGACTCAGTATAATTTTTTAGTGAGTGTTTAAGCTGTCTAAGAGAAAGAAAGATAGGTTACTCAAGTTGTGCATTGCCTTAAAAGTACTTGCACATAGTGATTGTGTAGGATCAGTATCCCTTGTTCTAGTGAACAATCTACTTTATCGTTAAGAAAGGCTAGTCTTCTTTATTTTAAAGTTGATACGAGATCTAGATACTATTAACTGAGGATTTAAGGAAGCTGATATTACTAAGGTTCCTTTTTAGGACCCAGGGTGTATACTGTGAGTCTTTGGTAATGTAATCGAGGCTTACTAATGCCTTAGCAGTACATTAAGTTCAATGGGCAAGGTTTTAAATTTTATGTAGACTAGTGGTAATAGTGTTCCTAGATGATCTTTTGATGTATTCTAGGAACTAGAAAGAGTGCGAACAACATCTGAGGGTTATAGTACAGACCCTAAAAGAAAGATAGTTGTATGCTCGACTCAATAAGTATGAATTGGGCAAATGAAGTTTTTCTTTGGACTACCCAGTCTTAATAGAAAAAGTCAAAATTGACCCAGTAAAGGCAATGCAGTGTTGGAATTGAAACCCTCTGGGAATGTAACTAAGATGAGAAAATTTTTGGCCTTAGTGAGGTTATAGAAGGCTTGCAAAAGGACTTCCATCATTGTTACATCTATGATTGGACTAATAAAAAAGGAGGTGAGGATTGTATGGGGTAATAAATATCAAGATAGTTTTGCTAAGTTGAAATAGAGATTGACAAAGGCTCCTATCCTAATTCAACTTAAATAGGGTAAAGACCATGTTATATGCAGGGTGCTTCAATAAATGGCTTATTAGAAGTTAATGTGAGATGGCAAGGTGGAGGCCTATACCTTCAGACAATTGCTGCCACAAGAAAAGGATTATTTTATCCTTAATTTAGTGCTATTTATCATTGTAGCTGTATTGAAACAAATGATGGCGTTATTAGTATAAAAAAGAATGTTGTATAAATACAAATCATTAGAGTTTGAAATATCCCTTACTCAGGAGAAGGGACTTAAGGTAGAGAAATGAGGTAGAGTTGATTAAGGATTTTGAGTGCTTGATTGACTATCTACTAGTGAAAGCTAATGTGCTGATAAATGCTAAGTATAGGGAAATTTATGGTGACCTAGAGATTATGAATGTTGAGTTACAAGTTACTTTAGAAGAGGCAGTAGTAGCTAAATTACAAGTAAAGTAAGGTTTTAGATAGCAAATAGGAGAGATTTAGATGAGAGATAAGTAGATGCTTTAGATAATTAGCAAAGCTAAAGAGGGGAAGCCCATTGGGTCTCAGTTGACAATAAGTGAGTAGTAGACTCATCAGAATAGATCATGTACATTTTGTACAAAAGATCTAGATTGTAAATGCTTAAAGAAATACATAAGTCTCCTCATCCCAAGCATTTAAGGAGGAAAAAAAATTTGAGCTTAAGAATTTTATTTCTTGATGCCTTCGTACAAAAAGAAATGTGCTAGGGTATGATCTTAAGTATTTGATGTGCTAGCAGGTAGAAACTGGGCATGAAAATTCTTCTAAATTGTTGTATCCTATAGTTATATCAGAGTGATAATGAGAAAAGCTAACCCTGAGGGTTGTAATAAGTTTACTATTGAGTAAAGGTAATTACAGTGGTGTATGAATAATTATTGATAGATAGTCAAGATAATTCAAGTTACCTGATTAGAATGGGTTAGTTTTAAAGAAGTTGGCTAGAATATATAGTGATGAGACCGATTAGAATGGGTTAATTTTATGTTGTCCCAATAACTATCATCTGGACAGAGGTTTTGTTTTACTTCCAGATTTTGGAAAAAGCTACCAGCAATTTTAGGCATTAGACTAGCTCAACACTAAGTTTATAATCCTCAGTCTGATGGGTAGTCAGAGAGGGTGATACAGATAGTTGATCATATATGAGAGATGATACTAGTAAGCCTATGATTAACTGATATATGTATGTGCCTATGTTCTTGATAGAGATTGCCTATGATAGTAGTAACCAGTTAGGTTGGAAATAGACCCCTATGAGGTATTGTATGATAGATAATGTAAAAATGTCAAAGTGAGATGGGAGAATGAAATTCTTCAAAGTAGATTTAATTAAAGAGGCTGAAGAAACATGAAATAAGTCAAAAAAAAATAACGCTAAATGCAATATTACAAGACCAGAATTTTGTGTTAACTTAAAGCAAGAAACTGTTGAGTATTCAATTAGAGATAAAGGGTTTTGGAGTTTTTCTAAGGAAACAGGTGTAAAGATCTAGGAAAGGGTATGTGGACCCAAGTTATCGAACCCTATGACAGTACTGATAGGGTTAGGACCTCTAGCATACAAGCTTGCACTACCACCTGAGCTAGAGCAGTGCATAGTATTTGTATGTTTTGTGCTCAAGGGGTACATATTACATCAGCTACGTATGACTCTAATGACAACTATCGAAGCACAACTAAATATGAGTTATGACCAAGAACTAGTGTAGAGTATGGCTCATTAAATGAGATAGTGGTAGAAATGAGTCCATACCACAATTACAATGCTATGGAGGTATAAAAAAGTGCAAAGGAAGTTACCTAAAAGCTAGATGAGCAAGTGGGAGCTTAATATTCTACTTTATTTGCTTCAAATAATTTTGAGGATGAAATTTTCTTAAGATGGGAAGAAATGTAATGCCCGTGTTTTAAATCTCCATGAACAGTGCCATATGATCAGAAGAGTGCACTGGGGGGGTCACTTGCATGTGGATTGAGGTAATGGCATAGGTCATGAAACTTTGAGGGGCCTTAATTGGATGAAATAGGTAAAATTTAAAAATTTAGCAGAACCAACAATTCATTTCGAGCTAAAATCTACCCATTAGGGCAATAAAAAATTTTTAGGCCGAGATTAACTTGGGATGTGCCCAGAAGAATCCAAAAATAGTAGACCTTAAAGCTAGAAAATCACACTGAGACCAATGCTGAAAGAATTTTTTGGAATTGAATGTCATTTGCAAAATCTTATAATTTTTGAGGTTGGCATACAAATCGAGGCAGTCTAAAAACTACCCTATCGATGGAATTTGGCCACAAAAATTTATGAGTAGGTGGAGGGGATTAAAATAGGAATTTTAAAATAAACGGTGTAATTTTTAGAGGTCCAAGTGAATTTTTATGAATTTATGAAGTTTTTCGAAAAATTGAGAAGGTTCGAAAATTATCGAGACCACTTTAGGGCATCAAGATACGGCCCACAACATTGCCAAATGGCTTAGTCCAGTTGCCAAGTGGCAAGGGAGCTGTGACAAGTGGATTTCCATTTGTTGAAGGACAAATTCATTTTTTGCTCATTTTCTCTCATCTACTAGAATTCTTTATGCCATCCTTTCTATTTTTAGGCCATAACTTTCATCTTCAATGTGCAAATGAAGTGATTCTAATGGCTAAAAATTCTTGAAGATGTTAGGCACCACTAGGAAAAAGAATCAGACCAAAAAGAGCTGTGGTTTGGAAAAAAAATTAAATAACGTCACTGGCTCAAAACATTCAAAAACCATAACACCAAGGTGAGTTTATGGTTGTATCTCCCTCATTTCTTGAGCTTTATGGGTGACTTTTGGTGCTAAATCATAGCTAACATCCATGTGGTGGTGTGTATGAGGGATTGGTGGCCATTGGGTAGCAATTGGTGGCTCATAAAGGAAGAACAAGATTACCATTGGTTGCTAGAATTAGGCTGGCAGCATAGGCATGAATGAGGATGGCATCTTCAAAGTGTCATGTAAGTGAACCTAAAGCCTTCTTTTCATGTGTGTGGGTGCTTAAGCTAGTGACCCTTGAGTTAAAGTGGCTAGATATGTGAATTCAAGTTTGATTCCTTCACTTGTGATGTTGATTGAGTTGAGAACTTAGTGGAATTGAATGTGTTGTTTTTAGTATTTGCAAAAATTAGCAAAAAATGCTTTGTTGGAATTTGCTGCCTATAGTTTTTTGAAAGAGTAATTTGTTGCCTAAGATGAATTTGGACTATGCTTGGCATGGTAGAGTGTGAATTATGTGAATTTAGGTGTAGAAATCACCATACATTTTGAATTTTTCCTTATACATGTGAGTTTCCATGATGGTGTTTTAAGAAATGTTGCTTTATGCCTCAGCTAAATTTGCTTGGATTGAGATGTTTATGGCTATAATTAAGTCCATGGCATGGAAATATGCTTGAATATGATGATTAGGTGGAATAGGATGGGAATAAGGCTAATTTCCCTAAGTACCCGAAAGTATTCATGGCATGTTGGTATGAAAATTTGAGTAGTTAAAGTGATGCTATAGTGTGCTACTAAGGCTTGAAAAGTGGCATGTAATTCGTAAGGAATTAACTATGTATATAACCTAATGATATCATAATATACTTTTTACAAAATGTGCCTTAAATTTAGCAAGAAAGATTAGACTAGAATATGTATTTAAAGCTTGCAATAATGACCTAAAATTGACTTCAAATAAATTAATAAATTGAATCTTAGTTATGCCTTTGATTGGCTAGTTTAGGGCCATATTTTGGCCATGGATTTAGCCCAGTTGGAGTTGGCATTGTGCCCAGATTTTTGCCATGGAATTGGCCCAATTACAGTGGCTTTAATATCTATGTTTCGACCATGGACTTAGCCCAATTATAGTTGGCCTAATGCCTAGTAAAATACTAAAAAGAACCTTGAAAACTGAGCTTAAATTGGATTCAAAATAGTTTCAAAAAACTAATTTCCAAAAGTGGCCAAAATGACCTATAACTGTCCAGTTGACCTCTACCTAAACAAAAAAATTTCACTGGACCAGAAAGTATTAACTTCTTAAAAGGAAATGCCATGATAAGTCATACCATAAGACACTTGGATTTTGCTCATAACATACCAAAATTTTCTAATGGAATTTTACCCGATAGAGTCAAAAAGTGGTTGTACCAGTCTGAATAAAATTTCAAAGTACGAGATAAAATTTTTATCTATTTATTTTTGACACTTAAATATTATAAGAATATTTTAGGTTAATAAATGAAGTTAAATTAAGCTACTTGGCCCATTGGTTAGACACCCATTAGATAGGTTGACCGATTAACTTAGGCTTTTGCAGCTGCTAATTCATTAGTGGCTAGAGAGGTCTATGGACTGATCTCTATTATGTCACCCAATCATTAATGGTATTCATTGGTGGTTGGAGAGGTCTATGGACTGATCTCTATTATGTCACCTAATTTTTAAGGATCAATTGTGGCTAGGTATGCCTACGAGCTAATCTCTATTATGTCACATAGTTACTCATTAGTGGTTGTGGAGGCCTACGAGCTGATCTCTATTATGCCACACAATCACTTTTATTGTGTATGGGGAGGCTACGACTTATCTCCATTATGGCACACATGTCGGTGGAGTGGCATAGGTCTAGAAATAGGACCACTACACCAGTTTATTTTCCCTCGAGACCTAGTGCCTTAAAGTGTTGTCTTCCTAATTAGGCTAGAGAATTAAATTAAGTAAATAAACAGACTGATTATGAACATAAGAATTAAATATAAGGGAACAATATTTCCTAAGTTTTGATAAGATGCAAGACAAAGGGTATTTTAGACATTTTGTACATATGTGCCAGATCAGTTACAGTGACATAAATTAAGTAACAAGTAGAATAATTATTAAGATTAAAGTTTGAGCTTAGTTGAAAGACCTTTTTCTCAGAAAGTAATAAAACACAGTAAAAGGGTATTTTGGTAATTTTCACCTATGAGACAGATTAAGTGATTTTCATAAAGTATGCATGTTACAAATTATGATCCTTCCTTTAAATGATTTATCTGAGTAAAAAGTACTATTTTAGACTTTAAAAATACCTTAAGGGTATTTTAGTAAATTGGCACACTGGTATAATTAAGTTATGAATTCAGATAAAATTATTCTTAAACTGCCTAGATAAATTCATAATATTATAACATGATTAAATTGCTTTAAGTTCACCATTGAGTATCTTGTATACTCAACGTACCAGTTTAGGTGTGTAGGTACACTACAGCAGGTCTTGCCTTATAACGCATGATGATAGC
>CANXYI010667617.1:0-11536 GCA_948208565.1 Hura crepitans
TTTAAAAAGTTAGTTATATGATGTTATCCTTTATTATTTCAAAATTCATAATTGGTATAATAGGTTGCAATTTTATTAAAAGAGTATTTAAATGTAAATATGGCATTACAAATTAATCTCAATAGCTATCAGATTAAGGAATGAAAAAAGTTCAAATTATTATAGGAAACACATTAGAGTTTTTTTAGAATATTTCTACATGTTTTTCTATTGTGTCCATACTGTTCACATCTACTACATTTCTTCTTAATTTTATTTCTCATAATACTTTAATTCTCCTTTTCTTAGGTCTTCCTGCTTTTATTCTTCTAGTTGGTTGTAGGCTATTTAATCAGTTACCTCATTAGGTACCTTCTATATGTTTTCATTAGGAATTGGATATACTATTCCTTAATAAGTTGCTTCTATGGTATCTTTTGTGTAGTAAAATGAACAATATTTATAAGGATCTAGGTGATTGTATTTCACAATTGCCAATGCATGTGGGCATGGTAATTCATCCATTTGGAATTGTTTGCAAGTGCATGTTTTTTCCTTCATATTGGTTATGTATACCTTCCCATTGTCAATTACAGAAAAGATATCATCGTTTGAAGGTTTCAGCTACAAGGACATTTATAATTTAACAACAAAGATAATTATTACAAGTTGTGTATATAAAGAAAATATTGTTAATTTATACAGTCAATGTACAAAGCATATATTCAAGTATATATAGAGACGAATTCATTTTAAATGTATGCAAATAATATGTATAAGATCTAACCGTGATTTTCTGAGAAAAAATGTAGCTATTTAGCAGCTTTTCTTCATAATCTGCATTCAGCTTTATGAAGGTTGACATTGTAATCTTTCTATTTGTGTAAGTCCAATCTGTATCAAGTCGTGCAAATATTCAAGCAAAGATGTAATTGGGAGCTCCTTGGCTTTTTTAGTTGCAGAATTTAATGATTTTGTGATGTTTAATGTTATTGTTGAGAATCTATTATCCACAGAGTGTAGTCTTGACCATTTTTTGTAACCAATGGTCATTAGATATTGCCTAATACGAACATCAATCTTATCAATATCATTCATGTTATATTCGAATTCTTTTAATGTGTATGATGCAACACCTTTATAAAATGAATCTTTAATCTTACTGGCATTCTTCTTAAACTTGGACTTCATGTTGTTGAACAAGTGGTATGTACATACACAATGGCTATATTCAAGATATACAATTTTACATGCCTTTTCAATACTTTCATGTCTGTCTGAAATAATACATGTCCTCGGTCTTGTGCTAAATGTATCTTTCAACTTTGTCAAAAACCATTCCTAAGAGAGATCATTTTCGAAATCAACAATTGTAAATGCTAATGAAAAAATCTTATCCGATGTATTTAGTGTGCATGCTAAAAATTATGTACCTCCATATCTCGCTATCAAGAAAGTGTCATTTACCACTATTGTAGGTTGTAATTTGTCCAACCTTTTATTAATGCATCTAAGGCTATAAAGACATATAAAAATGAGCCATCATCTTGTGTTTATAGTTCAATGATAGAACCTGGGTTTGTTAACCTTAACATGTATAAGTATTTTGGCAATAAGGCATATGAATCTTTTGGGTTGCTTCTAAAGAAATCTAAAACTTTTTCTTTTGATCTCCAAGCTTTACCATAAGGTATGGTCACTTCAAAATCATTTTTCATTTCTCGAATAATGTCATATGATATGTATATTGTTTTCATATTAACATACTTTGACTTGATGAGATCACTAATGATGTTGGATGTTGCTTGACGTTGATTGCCTAATCTCAAATCTAAAGAGCAAGTGTGAATGTTGGTGAATTTTCTAATTGTGAACATGTTTGTATTTCCTTTTTTTGATGCATTTAAATTCCAAGTACAGTTGTCATCTAAACAACTAAGGAAATATCTCTTCAGACACGATTTCTTAATTTTATATTGAAAATGATTGTTGATTGCAAAAAAGCTAATTACTGATTTAAGAGTTTCCTCGTTGCAAAAAGTTATCCCAATTTAAAGTCTGCATGTCTTGAGTTTGTTATAATTCTTGATTCCATGTATATTTTGTTTTTCTCAAACTTCTTATTTAGTTCGTCAATAGTGTTTTTCCTCAACACGCTAACATAATCTATTATGTCAGGAATATGTTCTTCGTACCTTAAAACTACCTGATGATGGTCAGATTCTATAATTGATGTTATTGGTTTGTTTTCATCTATTTCATGCGTATTGCTGATTCTTTTAGGGCATTAACTTGAAACATTAACAAATTATATTAGATTTGAAAAATTATTTTATTATTATGATTTACTTTAGTATACCAAATTATATTAATGTCTAAAGTGCAATACATATATAGGAACTTTAAATAAAAAAAAAAATTCATTTGCAAAGTTTTGTATATAGTCTTACCTGTTTCAATATTCTATAAAAATGTTATGCATAAGAGTTATAATTTGATATCTAATCCTTTCTTCTTTAAGGCCAAGTAAAACGCCATACTACTCTTATATCCAACATAGTATCTTATACATTGAGTTTGAACTTGTTTCATATTATAGCCTGAAGTATGTCAAACTTGCAATCTTTAAGGATTAATATTCCAGTAACTTCATAATGCTCAAATTTGTTTTCATTCCAATATCGTTTGTGTTGAATCAAAATTGGTATATCATCAATCATTTTAAAAAATGAAAAAAATAAGCATTCAATAAATATTGAGTCAAAACAAAGAAAATCATTACAAGTACATGCATACAATGTGGAAGTAATTCATAGATTTTTGACAACAAGACTCAAGCATTATTTGATTGGTTCATAATTTGTATAAAGGAAAAAAAAATCAGTAAGATAAGAAGCCAAAACAAATTAAAATGATTTTTTACAAATGACGCTTTTACAATGAATCATAAAATAATGTGATTTTTTTAGTTCAGCTATCGATTAATATTATATTCGTTAGTAAGAGACATTAAAGAGAAAAAAAGATAAAGACAGAGATAACAACATAATACAATATGAAAACTTATTTAAAACAACACCAGCCTTAATCTATAAGCATCCAAAGGATATTAATCATAATATAAATGATTAGATTTAGCAACAAAAGAAATAAGAAAGGAAAAAGAAACAGAATAGGTAATGGCATAACAAGAATGAAAACATCTTTAAAACAAAACTTGACATAATCTATATAAAATTACCTATTCTAATAGAGATTTTTAGTTGGTAAATAATGAATTTAGGTAGAGATGAGAAGAGTTCAAGGAAAATTACAATAACGGGTGATTTTTTGCAGAAACTCTAGGCAAGAACATATAACAATGAATGAATTGGGAGAAAACAGGTTAAAAAAGGAAAAGAAAGAAGAAGTATGAACGTAAAAGAAGAAGTCGGGAAAGCTTTAATTGGGAATTGGTGAAAGTATTTTATTTATGTATAAGTAAATATATTGATTTAAAATTGGGGCATTTTTGAAATTAATAATTGAGATGAATGCAATTTTTCTAGAAAAATTATTTAAAGAATTTTATTGAAAAAAGTTGCCTTTATTGGGTTGTTTATGTATAAACCCCAAAAAAGGGCTACCTTCAAGTTTGATCGAGCTAAGCCCAGAAATAATTTACATTTACAAATCTAAAAAGTTTGCAACGGACCGAACTTGAGTAAGTACCCACATTCTTGCCTAAGTCTAATAGAGCATATAGCAAATTATTTACACTTTTTTACCTTCATTTACTTTAATGTTCTTTTTTTTCCAAATAAGTGAAAATAAAAGAATTTATTTTATTTTGCTCTCAATTACCCACTATTTCCTCTAAATAGATCTAATAAATTTTGATTCAGCCTATAAACTCAACCCGTATAACCTATAATTCTTTTTACCCAAACTCATTTAATCCGTAAATAATGCAATACATTTTGACCCATAAAATGATGGGTCAAATTAGGGTTAGCCCATGCTCAAATCCTATTTCATATCAAAATTTTTGAATCCATTACAACTTATGTCAATTTGATTAGAATCTAACAAGTTGTATATATAAATAGTAATTACTGAATTATATATAAGATATTTAATCTATCATAAACATTTTGCAGCTTCAAGTTATTCTATAAGACCATGCTTTTATTTTATTCATGCAAGAGAGTTATTCTTTATCATAGACAAAAAAAAGTGGATTTTGAAATCTCTATAAGTGGGTAACTACTATACGTTAAAATGTTGGATTTGCATGTATAATTTGCAAAGAGTTTCCTTTTTACACAAAATTCTAATGCCTTAATTTGTCAAAAATTCTCAGCAATAGCTTATTTAATCTCCATTGAAGCTCTTGTTTCATTGTATTGCTACTGGTCATATTACATTGTGCATATATGTAATGTGGATTTGGTAGCAATTGTCTTTGTCCCTATGTAAATGGATATGGTTTTCTATTCATTTAATAGAGTATATTGTATGCAATCAATTTGTATTTTAAACATAGTTACCAATGGTTAAATTGTTCTTTATGCAACTATGAAGCATGGATGAGATTCGTTGCCCTAAGCATCATCATGGTTAGAATTTATGCATTATATGGACAATTTCATGCCAAACCTGAATAAGAGGACATCATTTATCAAAAAGACCTTGAAAAAGGAAATCATTAGTTCCATACACTAATTGTTAGAGTCTAAAAGATGAATATATGACATGGTCTTATCTGATGCAATTATTTGTCTAGTATTATTTTAAGAAGTTATTCTTTTAGGGTTAATTATGTGAAGACGTATACTTGTAGGAATGCAATTATTTGTCAAGTATTGTGTTAAGAAGTATACTTGTGTAAAGACATATGCTTGAGGCTCTTAAAATTGGAATAGATTTTCCTTTGCTATAGAAAAAAAAAGAAAAAGAAAAAGAACTTTCTAGGTACCAAAAGAAAAAAGGTCAAATGGGTTAATCCATGACCCGAATTAACACATGATTTGTTTGACCCTTTAATTTATGACTTATTTATGCCCCAACCTATTTTGACCTAATTCGTTTTTATCCAATCCGACACATTTGCCATGTCTACCTCCAAATAAAAAAAGACTTAAAGAAAACTTTTAGTCTCAATATAGATAGAAGCAATTTTATTTACCAATTTAATACCATAAATATAAAAGAGTCATTAAGTGTCACATTTGTAAAGTAACTCTTTTATAATTTTTCTAGTTATCAAAATATTATTAATATGATGCATTTTATAAAATAATTTTATAAATCAGATTGAGGTAAGAAATTTATGCTATCCATATTTTAATAATTTTCCTTTTGCTCAAGAAAAAAATAAGGCCCTCAAGTTTATTTAATAGCTAATTAGACTCCACAAAAATCAACTAGGTCAACTGTATATTGAAATAATTAAAATTAGACGAAATCAATTTAAAAATTAAAATTGATAAAAATGCATTTGAAAATTAAAATTGGACTAAATAAATTCTAATAAGATTAAGTGTTTTACCTTTTCTCAACATATTAACATGTTTATGTTACAATTTTCTTTCTTAATAAGTGATTTCAATACATCAAAAGTTTAATTGTGAGTATTTTGGTAGTTAAATTAGTTGGATTATTAAATTAATATCTTTTTTGAGTCAGTTAAAATAATATCTATTTCACCTAATGTTAATTATCAAAGGTAAAATTGCTTCAAATGAATTATGAGGAGTTCAATTGACTGTTATGATAAATTCCAAGTCTTATTTGACCCTCATTTTTGTTTAGTTGGATTTAGTTAAAGCAAAATTTATCTTCAATCCTTCAAACTTTTTATTTTAATATTTCAATTATTTTTTTAACTTTAAATCCTCAAACCTTAATTTTTATAATATAAAGTCCTTTTTAACCTTATTAATGTTAGTATAATTTATGAACTCAATTGATTCAATTTGAAAACTAAATAAGTTAAATAGAACTTCATCTTAAAATAATCCAATCGATTGAACTTAAGAAGATAGCCCAAATTATCGAAATAATTTCAAATAATTTGGTCTGATATCTTATGTGTTGGGTTTTTATTTCTTTTCATTCATCTTTTAATTTTTATATTTTTTTGAATAAAAATTTGCAATAAAATCCATTAATTATCATCAAATAATAAATTTTAAAATATCATAACTGGAATATTAAACCATGATAATGAAATAAATACATATTATATTTATAATAATAATTAGCTAATTATAATTAGTTTATTACTTAATCTATCTGTATCTATATTTATCTATCCATCTGCAATCAATATAATATATAAAAATATGAATTAGGTGAAAACTTTTTGGACAATAATATCCTTAGTTATTTAGACAATTGACCAAAATATCTTTTCACATATTAATATGAGTTTTAAAATATCAAATAACTAAAGGTAGGTCTAAAAGTGTTGATAGGATTTTTTTTACTATGTTTTATTTTGAGTTTGAAGTTTAAATAGAAACGTATAAAAAAAATTATAAAGGGACATTTCTATAATTATCATTAATTATTTTTAATTATTCTATAAAAAAATTATGTGAGGAGACACACAATTTTCCTTTTTTTAAAAAAAAAGAAAAATAAGGAAATTTGTATAATATTTAAGCCGATGCATATAAGGGCTATTTTATAGTGCATTTGGCATGACTTTTTTATTTTTTGTTTTTTATTTTTAAAAATTAAAATATGTTTTTAGTTTTTTGTTAGTGAACTTTTAAAAATTATTTTATTTTTTAAGCATATATCCATATCTTTCAACTAAAATTAATTTATCAAAATCACTAGAATTTATTGAAATAAATATTGATATTGTACGTTGTATTTTCATAAATCATGTCAACGGTAATGGTGGTGGTAGCGACAGCAATGTCGGCATTGATGATGGTGTTAATGGCAGTAGGGGCGGTGGTAGTAGTGTTGCTGGCATCAACAACAACAATATTCGTGGTGGTATTGATGACAGTGGCAACAACGTCATTGTTAATGGTAGTGGCAACGGCAAAGGTAACATCGATAATTGTGCTAGCAATATCCATGAAGCAAGTGGTTGCACAACGGCAATGTTAGTAATAGTGTTGGTGGTGACAACAACAGTGGCAATGTCAATAGTAGTAGTAGCAATATTAATGCTCGTGTTGGTGATCGTGATGGCAGCATCGACAATGGTGTTAGTGGTAATAGTGTTGGTGCCGATAGCATAAATCATAGTGTGAATGACAACTGTGATAGTAGCATCAATAACAGTGCTAGTGGTGGCAACGGTTGTGTAGCATAGGTGGTGGTGACAAAGTTGATAATGAAAAATGACAAAGGAAATAAAATCGAAAAATTTATAATTTATTATTTAGTGGATTATATTTTTTTATTTCAAAAATTATTTCATTTTATTTGTAAAAGCAAAGATAAAACTTTTTTATCAAAAAAATATTTTTTACTTAAAAAATAAAAAAAAATCGATAATGTAATTGAATTCAAATGTACCCTTATTTTGGGATTTGTTCTAATTAAATATCAATTCTAATATTAACTAGACTCTCGATAAATATTTTATCTAACAATTACATCATAAATTCTTATATGCTTATTTTAGGATTTTAAGGTATATTTTTATAGTGTTGTAATAAAAATTATATTTTTAAGAGTTATAGCTTGAATTAAATTAAATTGATGAAACAAAATTAATTGAATTATCTAAATTTTATACGATAAATTTATTTTTATAAATAGTTATATTTTCAATTTAAATAGTCTTAAATTAATCTTGAATTAAGAAATAAAATAAAATCAAAATTGCTCTTATTTACAATTAGATTTCAATTAAGAATTTTTAATTATATTGATTTTTCTATTTTTCAATCAAATCAAAATTGCTCTTATTTAGAATTAGATTTCTTTTTTCTTTTCTTTTTTTTTTCATGCGTCAAATATATAGATAACAAATTAATTTATTGTTTTGTTTAATAATAGAGAGATAACAAATTAATTTTGGAGTACCTTCCTCTTTTCTTTTTTATTTTATTTCTTCTTGAACTTAAATAATCAATATTTTTTAGTTTTAAGATTTTTGAGTATTAATTTATGTAGATTTATTTTTAGGTTTAATATACAAATTAGCATTTCTAATTTGCACATTTTTACAAAGCCAGCCCCTATATTTAGATTTCTTCTAGTTTAGCATATCTATTTGCTAAAATCTCATATTATAAACACATCTTATATTTGATAATGCTTATTTCATGTTGAAATAGCTGAGGTGGGTTAGAGACATATGAATTGTTGTTTAAAAAGCATGAATTAAGGTGAAAACGAGAGAAATTAATAACTAATAGCTTACTGTTAATAGTAAAACCTTGAACTGTTAGCTATTTATTTTACCTTTTTTAAATGTATCTTCACTCTTTAAATATGTGATTTACACGTTCTTTAGTCATATTAGTCAATTTGATGCAACATGATCATTTTTTAGGTAAGATAGGTGTTTATTATGTACAAATTTAGTAAGTAAAGGTTTTAAATTGAAACAAATCTAAGTATATTGATTGGCTTTGTAAAAGTGTGCAAATTAGAGTGTCAATTTATATATTAAACCTTATTTTTATCATAAGTAAATCAAAAGACATGAAATTAAATTATTTGAACATGCTTTACTTTTATTCAAAAAGAATTTTATATGAAATTAGTTATATTATATGTATAGGTGGCGAATGAGTTAGGTATGGATTGGATTATAATGTATTGGGTCAAAATGGATCAAGTCATAAATTTATCTAAAATTGCAAGTAATAAATGGATTGGATTGGATTGTATTGTGACCTAAATAGGTCATTATTTAACAGATTATAAACAAGTTAGATTATAAATGTGTTGAGTCATAAACATGTCAAGTCAAATGTTTTTTTTTCACTTTTTTAAAAATATTTTCATTAGAAATAAAAGAAATATGCAAATATAACATGTAAAAATAATTATTATAACTCACATTATGTAAAAAATCACAAGTTAAATGAGCCATAAATGGGTCGTAAACAATTTGGATTAAATGAATTGGATAACAAGTCGAATTGAGTCGAGTCATTTTTACGTATTTAAATGGATTGAATAATAAATAGATTAATAACCAATTGAATTTAATTTAAATCACTTTTTAGATTAAACGAATCAAATTCATAAATTGAATTAATTTTATCACTTTTAATTTTATAGATGACAAAACGATAAAAAAACAAAAAATACTTTCGATGAGTAGGATTTGATTAGTTATATTTGTATAAATTCTATACTTTATTAGATAAATATTGTTTTTTGAATCCATCATAATTAATTAATATTTAGAAGTACCATATCTTAATACAATAGGAGCACTTTTATATCTTGCAAATAGTACTGGACCTGACATAGATTTTGCAATCAATTTGTTAGCGAGGTTTAGTTCAACACCAACTTAAAGGCATTAAAATGGTGTGAAACATGTTTTGCGCTATCTTCGTGGCACTTTTGACATGGTTTTATTTTTTCCAAAAGAAGTAAAGTCAAAATTAGTAGGATATGCTAGTGTTGGGTATCTTTTAGATCCTCATAAAGCTTGATCACAAACAGGTTATGTATTTACATATGGTGATACTGCTATTTTTTGAAAGTTAGTAAAGCCAACCAAGACTGCTACATCATCTAACTATTTAAAAATTTAGCTATTCATGAAGCAAGCCGTGAATGTGTATGATTGAAAACTATGATTTAACACATTAAAGGAGCGCATAGATAAACAAGCCAACATTATTACATGAAGATAATGCAACATATGTTGCACAAATCAAAGGTAGCTACATTAAAGGTGATAGAACCAAACATAGACCACCAAAGTTCTTTTATACTCATGAGTTTTTAAAGGAAGGACAAATTGATATATGCAAAATTCATTTAAGTGATAATCCAGCAGATTTATTCATAAAAGCATTGCTAAGTTCAATTTTTAGAAAGCATGTCAGTAGCATTGGAATGTGTAAACTGAAAGATATGTTATGATTGGTTATATTCTTTAGGGGAAGTAAGTTACTTATGGATACTGTACTCTTTTTCCTTTGCTAAGTTTTTGTCCTACTAGGTTTTTCTTAGCAAAGTTTTAATGAGGCATATTCATAGTGTATAGTCATTCAAGGGGAAGTGTTAAGGAATATTCCTATTATGGATGACTACAAAATATTTTTATATTAGTTACTTTATTTATAATAATTTTTCTATTCAATTTTACTTTTTCAACAAGTATTTATACCTATTTACTGTGACATCCCTTACCCGAATTCAGTCGACGGCTGGTCATCGAACTCAACTAAGGTATATACATATAACTCATACCAAGTGCTCAACTAAGAGAAACCATTCCAATTAAAAACCTTTATGATACAAAAGTATTTTTAAGTTGATCGAAAATGTTAAAACATCACAAAAACAATTGACACATATTTTGAGGTAAAATATGGGATCCTTGTGTCAAAAATCCGGCAACATAACGGCTATATCGGGATACTATTCAAAATTTTACCTGCTTAAAAATACTTCTGTATATTCATATATTCATCCCCATCAACTTTTGGATCCATCTGACTCTTCAACAACTCAAAAGTAATATTTTTCCAAGCATGCAAAATAAGTGAAAAACATGCAATTTATACACTTAAATTCAAAAACAGTGGAAATAAAATGTTCTCAAGGTTCCAAAATTCGATTACAATATACAAATTAACCCCAATCCCCCTAGATCACAAGAGCACTAGCTAACAATACAATATTACATTATATTGATAAAATTATATAAAAAGAATTTACATGATTTACCCCGTGGGGCAATTCTTGTCTCTTGTGGCTGCCGAAGCTTGGACCCACCCTAATCTGTTCTTCTCAACCTACGCACTGCAACAAACGATGCGCTAAGCTTTTGCTTAGTGGTAGAAAATATCTCAATATATAATAAACCACATACATATGCCATTTATGTATTCATACTTGTCAAAGCATCAATTACATCAAAATAAGTTTATTATCCTTTCATGCATTAATGTTTTTAGCATGCATAAGCTAAATTCACACACTTTTTCCATAAACCTACTTATTATGATCGACATATAACATTAAGCCACATAGTAGTATAATATCACAAATCATATGCTTATCATTACGTCATTATTCATTGGCCTATACCCAAAAGATAACTATCCAAGTATGGATAACGGACAACATTGGCCCAAGGGCCTCATTTCTGAAGGAAAGCAACATTAACCTTGCAGTCTCATTCCCGAAGGAAAGCAACATTGACCTTACAGTCTCATTCCCGAAGGAAAGCAACATTGACCCTAAGGTCTTATGCCCGTTGGAAAGTAAGTCAGTGACCAAACATAATGTCGCACCCATAGGTATGCTAGCAGCTGCCTAAAATCCTAGTTGATCAATCAACCTATCTAAACTAGGTTGTCTAGTTGTATAGGCCCTATTGACTCTTTAGATTCATATTAATTAAGTG
>CANXYI010667644.1:0-10351 GCA_948208565.1 Hura crepitans
GTATGGTTTATGGGAAATGGAATGAAAGCCACTTATATGGCAATTTGATATATATATTTGAGCCTGGCTTTAGGCCTATAAAAGTGTATGGTAATGAGTGCAATTGATGTTGGAAAATGGCTTGAAAAAGACCTAAAATGAACCTAAAATGGCCATTGCAAAATTGTGAATTGACCTATAACTGTCCCATAAAAATGAATTTTGGGACTATGTTTAAAATGATTGCCTAGCATGTGTATAAATGAGCCAAAATAATGTACTAGGTTAGACTTAATATGGATTTAATTATGCCTAAGATAGTGCCCCAAAATATTTCAAAAAATTTACCTATAATTGTCCAGTAGAGCTAAAATTTACCTGTAACTGTCCAAGTCAAAAAATCAACTGTCTAATAAAATTATAACTGTCTATTTTTCAAATTGGAATATTATAAAAAGATGATTAGGAAAGAAAAAAACTTAAAATGAAGTCAAATGGCTCATTAGTTAGACACCCACTAGATGGGTTGACTGGTCAACTTAGGGATTAGCAGCTGCTAAACTGTCTGTGTATTAGACTGGGCTGCTGTACCAATCGAGGTTCTTAATTGCACCACTGCACTAGTTTATGGGGCAAACCACTATATTGCTAGCATTATTGTTTGTATATCATACTATCCCGGTGCAGTGGTGAAGCTCTTTAAAGGGGTCACTACACTAGTCTGTTGGGCAGATCATGATGAATAATTTGATATGATAAATTGCCATTGGGAGGTCTACGGACTGATCTCTAAGCATAGTTGCTCATTTTCTAGGAGGTTCCTATGAACTGATCCCTATAGCTATATCAAGCCAATGTAGCGGTCGAGGTCTAATATGTGGGCTACTGCACACTTTTTCAGTTCTTTCCTAGTTTAGTGTCTATAAGTGTTGCTTACCTAGTTGGGCCTATGAAATGGAATTAAAGTAAAGTAAAATACAAGTCTAATGTCCGTAAGAGTCATCTACCTAGCATATCACCCACACACTACATCTAGACCATTGTATTATGTTTGCTTATGTGTGTTAATACATGTGGCATGTTTTGGATGGTTTAAATTCACCACTGAGTTTTATACTCAGTGTACCCATGTTGTGGTGCACAGGTAGCAAGGATAAGCAGCTTAGCCTTAAAGATCATGTAGTGTAGCAATACAAATGTTGAAAGGTAAATAGAGTTCCTTTTTTTTAGTACTGTCACTCATGTAAATATGGTAGTTATGGGTCTACATGCTTAGAAGCTGCATTATTTGTATATGTTTGTAATTATAAGAATTAGGAGTGCTATACTTAATTAAGTGGCTTAATGGATGGCTTTATATATAATCCTTGGTGAATAGGGGCCTGAGGCCCTGTGTGCTGCTGTGTGTGATTGATTTGTGTTTTATGTTTGATTTAGGGGACCAAAAGGGTCCGTAAGGAGGTTGATGAGTCATTTTACCTTTAGAAGTGTTTTTATAGGTGGAAAAAATTTTAAAATGTCCTCGGGTAGCCGTTGCGCTGCCCAAAATTTTTCCAAACCTAAAAAAGGTCCATTTAAGGAATTCTAGAATGTAAATGACATGATAAGTCAATATGTGAAGTTACATACCTAATTTAGGATCAGTCTAATTAAATATTTATATTTCAATAAGTGTTAAACGAATGAACCCTAGGAAAATCTAAGGATAGGTGACCTATAAAAAGTGCAATACTTATTGGATTTCCTCTGAGATCTAGTAGAGGGTGTCACATGAAGTGCTATTAACATTTGCACAATTAGACTTTTAAATATTTGCATGGTATGCATGTATTACTTGATATTATAAATGCTTGTGTTTATTATCTTAAAATATATTTTATTGAATACACTAGTAAGCATTATGTTTAACATATCATTTTTTTGATGCATAGGTAGGTGTAAATCAGTTGTAGCTTGGTGTCAATGTTGTTGTGTAGTTGATCAAGCTTTTCCCTTTTGGTCTAGTTTTGTAACTCATATTATGATGTAAAATAGTATAGATGGCACTCATATGTAAATAGTAATGTTGGGCTTAAACATAGTTTGTAATGGGTTTTGTAACCTATATGAATGTTTATAATGGATGTATATGTGTATATATTTGATGATGATATGAGTGTGGAATGATTGTGAAGTTGTTAACCTTATATGATTACTAGATTGGTTAGTTGATTCAAGAGGATCTGAAGGATCTGGAGTTATGGATTGTTATTTATACATATATGGAAGTGTGTTTTTTTATGGGTTACTAATTAGGTAGTGTCATTAGACAGTTGTTATGTTACCGAATTTTTAACATAATCACCCAATTCATATAATTAAGAAATATTTTGAACAATTATATCTAAGCAAAAATAAGGTGTTAAGCAATATAATAGGAAAGAACATAAAGTAAGAAAATGTTACTAAAACAATGCAATTCACATGAGTCAGATATAGTTGTGTGCCATTTCTCACCCAAGTCTAGTGATCGAATCAGGTAAAAGGTGTCACATTTGGTGGTATTAGAGTGGGTTTAGACATTCCTCGGTATGTAAGAATAAATATTTATACATTAGGGTTAAGGTCCTATATCATGTAAAACTACACTAATAGAAGTTGACTATTGCTCTAGTTGATACAAATTAAAAATGTCAAAATCAACACTATCGAGTGGTAGAGAGGAGGTGGGAAGCCACGCACCAATAACAATAAATGAACCAATTAGTAGGGAGGCTCTCGTACCTAGTGATGGTGCACAACTTGCTCAAGCATACCCAACATTACTATAATAAATGGTAAACCCACTTAGATAAGCTACTATTGTAGTAGCCCTACCTCTACCATTGGTGCAACCACCTCTACAATCATAAGCTCTCTAGAAGACATTTTTAGAAATGGTTAAGAAAATAGGTGCTAAAGATTTTAAGGGTGCAGAACTAGATGATGTAGCCATATTAGAATATTGGCTTGAAAGAACCATCAGAGTCTTATAGTAATTCTAATGCACACTAGAAGAAAATGTAATTAGTTCAATGTCTCTACTATAAGAGGAAGCATTTAGATGGCGAGAGATGATTTCAAAACATAAAACTCTAGTAGAAATGACTTAGGAATTCTTCTTAGAGAAGTTCAATAAAAAGTATATTATGAAGAATTATCTGGAGAATAAAAGACAAGAATTTCTAAATTTGAAGCAAAGATGTCAATTTATTTTTTAAATATGAAAAAGAATTTACAAAACTTAGCTAGTATACAAAAGAAATTGTGCTAACTTAAGTTGAGAGGTGTAAAAGTTTTAAGAAAGGTCTTAACCATGATATTAAGTTACAAGTGGCTATGATCTAGATAAGAGAATTTCCTTCTCTTGTAGTGGTAGCTTATATAGTGAAAAAACCTTAAACTCAAAAATTTGGATAGGAATCACAATTTAGGTCATGATAGTAAACAAGATCTGCTAGTA
This sequence comes from Hura crepitans, assembly GCA_948208565.1. Lineage (NCBI taxonomy): Eukaryota > Viridiplantae > Streptophyta > Magnoliopsida > Malpighiales > Euphorbiaceae > Hura > Hura crepitans. The sequence goes on from CANXYI010667644.1 coordinate 3,461, forward strand.
CATTTATTTCTATGACAAGAAGTACACTAGCTGATTATAAGTCTTGTAGTAAGAAACATGGAGGCATATGTTAGAGGACAATTTAAGGAGCTTGTTATGGATGTAGTTCTAGGGAGCACCTAATTAAAGATTTTCCTAAGGTGTTAAAACATTGCCTAATTTTATGCTAGTAAAGAGACTCTAGTACCTAGTGATGTTGTACAACTAGCTTAAGCACAACCAATATTACTCTAATAAATGGTAGACCTACTTAGAAAAGCCATTATTATAGTAGCCTTACATCCACCACTAGTGTAACCACCTTTACAATTGCAAGTTCTCTAGAAGACGTATTTGGAAAGGGTTAAGAAAATAAGTGCTGAAGTTTTTAAGGGTGCATAACTAGATGATGCAACCATATTAGAATGTTGGCTTGAAAGAACTATTAGAGTCTTATAGTAATTATGATGCACACTAGAAGAAAATTTAATTTGTGTAATGTCTCTATTGTAGGGGGAAGCATTTAGATGGTGGGAGATGATTTCAAAACATAAGACTCCAGTAGAACTGACTTGGGAATTCTTCTTGAAGTAGTTCAAGAAAAAGTATATTAAGAAGAAATATCTAGAGGAAAAAAGACAAGAATTTCTAGATTTGAAGTAAGGACGTTGATATATTTTTGAATATGAAAAAGAATTTGCAAAACTTAGTCAATATATGAATAAAATTGTGTCAATTGAAGTTAAGAGGTGTAGAAGTTTTAAGAAAGGTCTCAACCATGATATCAAGATACAGGTGGCTGTGATGAAGATTAGAGAATTTCCTTCTCTAGTAGTGGTGGCTTATATAGTAAAAAAACCTCAGACTCAAAAATTTGGATAGGAAGCACAATTTAGATCATGACAATAGACAAAAGCTGCTAGTATGCTCATTTCTATGACAACGAGTGCACTAGCCGATTATGAGTCTTGTAGTAAGAAACATGGAGGCTTATGCTAGAGAATAATTCAAGGAGCTTGTTACAGATGTGGTTTTAGGGAGCACCTAATTAAAAATTTCTCTAAGGCATTAAAATTTTGCCTAATTTTAAGCTAGTAGGGAGACTATTATTCCAAGTGATGCTACACAATTGGCTTAAGCACAACTAATATTACTACAATAAATGGCAAACCTACTTAGACAAGCTATTGCTGTAGCAGCCCTACCTCTACCACTAGTGAAACCACCTTTACAATCATAAGCTCTCTAGAAGATGTATTTGGAAAGGGTTAAGAAAATAGGTGTTGAAGATTTTAAGGGTGCAGAAATGGATGACACAGCCACATCAGGATATTGGCTTGAAAAACCATTAGAGTCTTATAGTAATTATAATGCACACCAGAAGAATGTGTAATTTGTGAAATGTCTCTACTATAGGAGGAAGCATTTAGATTGTTGGAGATGATTTCAAAATGTAAGACTTTAGTAGAAATGACTTTGGAATTCTTCTTAGAGGAGTTCAAGAAAAAGTATATTGCGAGGAATTATTTAGAGAAGAAAAGATGAGAATTTCTAGATTTAAAGTAAAGATGTTGATCTATTTTTGAATATGAAAAAGAATTTGCAAAACTTAGCCAGTATACAAAAGAAATTATGCCAACTAAAGTTGAAAGGTCTAAAAGTTTTGAGAAAGTTCTCAACCATGATATCAAGTTACATATAGCTATAATGAGGATCAAAGAATTTCCTTCTCTAGTAATGGTAGCTTATACAGTGAAAGAACCTTAGACTCAAAAATTTGGATAGAAAGCATAATTTAGATCATGATAGTAGACAAGAGTTACTAGTATGCTTATTTCTATGACAAGGAGTGTACTAGCTGATTGTGAGTCTTACAATAAGAAACATGAAAGCATATGTTGGAGGATAATTCTAAGAGCTTGTTATAAATATGGTTGTAAAGAGCACCTGATTAAAGATTTCCCTAAGGTATTAAAACATTGCCCAATTTTAGGCTTTATCTCAACACTCACTAGAGGTTAAAAATGTAATAGGAGTGATAAGGTTTCTAGTAGTGAAAAAGCCAAGTTAGAGATGATTGAGAAAACAGAGAAGAGCTTTAGCCTGTCAATATGCTATTTGGGTGTGGGAAGAGGCTGACTCTATAGATATGATAGTGGGCACATTCTATCTTTTTAAATTGCTCATTTTGGCTATAATTAATTTGGAGTCAACACATTCATATATTTGCACTGCACGAGAATGAGAAATGTGTTTAGAATCAGAACCACTTGATTTAGATATTATGGTTAGCAACCTGGTTAAACATCATATAGTTGTTAATAGAATATATAAGGATTTTCCTTTGACTATCCATGGATGTAAATTTCCTAAGATCTCATTGAGTTACCATTCAATGAGTTCGATATCATTTTAGGCATAGACTGTCTCTCAAAACATCAAGCATAGTAGATTGCAGACATAAGAGAATTATACTTAAGGCAATAAATGGAGTTAAAATTATAGTGATTAGTAAGAGAGCATATTTCTTAACTAATGTTATTTTAATAGTTACAGCCAAGAAATTAATATGAAAGGGTTTTTCAACCTATTTGGCTCATGTTGTGAATATAAGAAAAATTGAACCAAAAATTAGTAGATAACCATGGTGTTAGAATTTTCATATGTATTCTAGATGAACTACCTGGTTTAACACTTGAACAGGAGTTAGAATTTGAGATTAAAGTGTATCCTAGCACAACACCTATGTTTATAACTCTATATAGAATGACACATATTGAATTGAAAGAATTGAAGGTGCAATTAGAGGAATTAATCAATAAAGGTTTCATTAAACCGATTGTCTCTCTTTAGGGAGCAGCGATATTGTTTACAAGATGAAGGATGATACCCTACAATTATATGTAGACTACAAGAAATTAAATAAGGTGATAATTAAGATAAATACCTATTGCCTCGAATCAATGATCTTTTTGATTACCATCAAGGAGCGAGTGTGTTCTCAAAAATTGACTTAAGATTAGGGTATCACCTATTAAGGATTAAGGAGTCAAAGATCCTAAAGATAACTTTTTGAACTTGATATAGACATTATGAGTTTTTGGTAATGCCATTTGGGCTACCAATGCCTTGGTTGCATTTATGGATTTGATGAATAGGATTTTCAAACCTAATCTTGACCAATTTGTGGTTATTTTTATTAATGACATTTTAGTGTAATCTAAGAATAAGAAAGAACATGAGTAGCACTTAAGGTTAGTTTTATAGATATTAAGGGAAAAGAAGCTTTATGCCAAACTAATCAAATGTGAATTTTAGCTTAGTGAGGTATCTTTCTCAAGACATATTTCCTCTATAGATGGCTAATCAGAACTAGTTATTTAGGTGTTGAAAGATACGTTAAAGAGTTATCTTATTGAATTCAAAGGAAGTTGGGATCATTATCTTTCATTAGTAGAATTTGCGTACAACAATAGGCAACAAGTAAGCCTTAGAATAGCACCTTTATGAGGCTTTGTATGGGAGGAAATGTAGGACTCCACTTTGTTGGAGTAAATTGAGTGAAAATTAGCTAATGAGACGAGATTTAATCAAAGATGCTGAGGAAAAAGTCAAGGTTATTAGAGATAAATTGAAAGCAATATCAAACTAATAAATTGCTTGTGTTGATTTGAAATGGAAGAACAACAAATATGAGATTGGTAATAAGGTTTTCCTCAAAGTGTTGCCATGGAAGAAAGTGCTTCGATTTGGTAAAAAGGGCAAGTTAAGTATGAGGTTCATAGGCCCATATAAAATAATAGAACATATGGGACTGATAGCCTACAAACTAGTTTTGCCTCCTGAGTTATAATAGATCCATGATGTCTTTCATGTTTCAATGTTAAGGAAGTATAGATTAGATCCTTTATGTTGCCCCCTCTATCTAGTCCGTACACCGAACTCGAATAGAGAGCGCCACCACATACTGATATCCGATTTCGCTACTTATAAAACCTGATTAATTAAAATTTTTTATTAAATAAACAATAAACCAATTTCTTGACTTAAAGAATTGTAAAAACAATGAAAATCAATTGGCATGCATATTGAGGTAAACATTAGGGTCATCGCCTCAAAAATTCAATAGTATAATAATTGTACTAGGACACTTTCCCAAATTTTTACCTACTTAAAAATGCTTCTAAAACATCAATAAACTCATCTCCAACTCCAATGGGTCCTCCTAACCCTCTAAATCACAACACAAACATAATGATCCTTAGGCTCTCCATGATTAACATTCTCACATGCAAACTTATAAATCAACACACAAACATATGAGAAAAATAAAGCTTTTGCAATATTACAAATTTAGTTACAAAAACAACCCAAGTTATAGATTAGGCCTAATCCCTCTGAAATCATAAGGGCACACTACTACTATTACATTTACATTATTACGTTATTACAAAATGATTAAAAATACCTTTATAGGGGCTATCTTTAAAAGTCTCATGTCGTGCAGAAGCTTTGGTTCTAATCTACTACTCTATTACCTACGCATTGCAAATAAGCAATACATTAAGCTTTCGCTTAGTGGTGTAATCACTTTAACTAGATATAGCAATTTTAAGCATACGTTTAAGAAATATGGTCAAGTGAGTCATGTTAAGCCATACACATGCACAAATTATGATAACAACATAATTATGCAATATAAACTCTTAATTGCCTTCAGTAACTTGGAAACTACATGATATCCATACTCATTGCATAATCACTTTCATTATGAATGAAAATCAATTATACGCATAAAATATTCATATATTAGTCACAAACATACAAATACTTCATATCACATGGTAACAAGCATAAGGCATGCATTATGATACATTATAACACAAACATGTCATTTTCATATATTTGGGTCTCAAGACCCTATACGCATCAAGCCATTAATATTATGAGTATAAAACTCAACATTATACCACATACATCAATTAATTGGGTTTAACCTAACATTATAAAAAAATATATATATCATGGACAATGAGTCATTTAAAGTGCACCTAACATTATTTTACGCTTATTTATGCTATGACCACAATTATCCTTTTTATTATAATTATTTATTTAATTTTATGCCCATACTAAAGAAATAACTATCCAAGGCTAGATAGTAGATAACGGCTACTTAAAGGTGTTAAACAGTGTACTCAAAGGCACTAGTATCTGTGGATACAAAATGCATCAACTCGAAGGTTCATATATATGTAGTGCTATACAATGGCCTAAAAGCCTGGTGCCTAACAACACAAAAATACGTATCATGACCCGAAGGCCTACTACATAAAGGTATAAATTGTAGCTGCAAATTCTAGTTGACCAGTCAACCTATCCATATTAGGTTGTCTAACTACATAGGCATCATTCTAGTTGATTATTTTATTTTAAGCCATTTTTAATGCATAATATAATTATTATCATTTCATGCATGAACATATCCCAATGGCCATTTTACATCTTAGTGAGGTCTAAATAATCGTGCTAAGTAACATGTTTTAACTAAAACACAACATTGCCAAAATTAGGCTTATACGGGTTCAAAACACTGATTAGGCATATCACCTATGTGTAAAAGTTAGAATAACTCAACTAGACTCATAAACATTTATCTTTACCATTATTTCATCATTAACTTGCATATTAGCATCAAATACATCATGGTTATGCATAACTATCACATTTTGCTTAACATGTCATTTTATACACATTTTTGGTATATAACGACATACATGTATTATATGCCCACATACACATCAATAAGCCATACAACATGCAAATTGGCATTCAGCCATCACCAAGCATGCATACACATTTTATTCATCATAAATGTACATTTATAATGGCACTTTGGTATAAAACACAATATTTAAGTCAATTACATATATAAAGTCATATAACAGCATTATAGGGTCATATAACCACATAAGCAAACAAAGCATCATTCTAGGACCATTCAGCCCCTATACACCTACCATGCATTACATTTTATGTCACGTAATAACAAACATTAATGTTATACACGTAAATGCACCTTAGTCATGTACAACCTTGCTATATGTCAAAAATTCACATAATGCCATTTATCCCTTAATTACTCCCTAAAAATGCATCACACTTGCATGACATGTTTGAGCCATCACATTTTATATATACAACATCAAACAATCACATTTTAATCACCTATAACATTTATTAGGCATTAATATAATTAATGGTAATTTTTACTATTATGTAATGGTATGGCATATTGAAATTAAAGAATTTAATCCCAAGTTAATGTGATTACACGTACCAAAATGGGTTGCATGGGATCCCCGAAGCTGGCTTAAGCCTTCTCCTTGCCTTGGGAGGCTCAAGTTGATGCCTTGTCTATGAATTCAATAGGGTGTGAACTTTAATAAATAATATAAAATAATCTACATGTTGAAAAAATATTTTAAGCCTAGATATACACTTTACGACACCCTAAGAACCTGTGAAAAATAAAATTTGTGGAAAAGAAAAACTCGAGATAGAGAAGGTTACTATTCACCTCAGAATTCTTCTTGATTTTTCTCCCGAAATACTCTACTGTTCTCGACGATTTTAGTGTCCACAGACTCATCTCGGGATGCTCGTTGCTTTGGATATAAGCTCACAGAGTGGGTCACTCTGTGGAGGAAGAAAGAGTAAGAGAAAGGAGAGGGAAAGGGTGGTCAGCTTTTTAGGGTGGAAAGGAGTGGAGGAGGTGTTTTTGGTATGGGTCCCTCTGTAAAGGAAAAAATCAAAGAAAGAGATAGAGAGAGAGAGAAGGGGATGGGAGAATAAGGAAGAGAGGGGGTGGAGTGGTGGTATGGTGTATAATGAAAGGAAAATAAAATTTCT
>CANXYI010667910.1:0-12213 GCA_948208565.1 Hura crepitans
AGACTGTTATTAGATGCAACACTATAAATCACATAATCTTTCCTTTTGGTTGGGTTGAGTGAGTATAGGTGCTTCAGTTAGCATTGCCTTTAGCTTGTCAAAGCTTGCTTGGAATTTATCATCCCACACAAATTTCACATCCTTTCGTAACAGTTTGGTCAATGGGTGCAATTATTGAGAAGCCTTTTACAAACCTTCTAATAATACCTAGCCAGTCCTAGGAGCTTTGAATTTCAGTCACACTCCTAGGAGGTTTCCATTCCAACACAGTGTTAACCTTTCTGAGGTTGACCCTAATGCCATCTGCTGAGACAATGTGGCCTAAGAAGGCTACCTCAGTCAACTAGAATTGACACTTACTCAATTTGCATACAGTTGTTTCTCCCTCAGAGTCTGCAACATAATTCTCAAATGCTGTTCTCATTCTTCTCTACTATTAGAATATACCAAAATGTCATCAATGAAGACTACAACAAACTGATCTAGGTATAGTTTAAAGATCCTATTCATGAGGTCCATAAAAGCTGCAGGGGTATTAGTGAGCCCAAAAAGCATCACTAGGAACTCATAATGCTCGTATCTGGTTTTGAAAGTAGTCTTCAGGATGTTTGATTCCTTAATTCTTAGTTGGTGATACCCCAATCTCAAGTCAATCTTAGAAAACACACTGGCTTCTCAGAGTTGATCAAAGAGATCGTTAATTCTAGGCAATAGGTATTTGTTATTGATTGTCACCTTGTTTAACTGCCTATAATCGATACACAGTCGAAGAGACCTATCTTTCTTTTTTACAAAGAGCGTCAGTGCTCCCAATGGAGAAATGCTCAGCCTAATGAAGCCTTCATCCAATAATTCCTGCAACTACACCTTCAGCTCCTTTAATTTTACAGGTGTCATCCGGTACAAAGTAATAGATACAAGAGTAGTACTAGGATACACCTCAATCTCAAAGTCAAGCTCTTATTGCAGTGGCAATCCTGATAATTCATATAAGAATACGTAAGGGAATTTTGGCACTATTGGTATCTGATCAAGGCTCAGTTCTACATTATTTGTATCCGCTACATAAGCTAGGTAAGCTTCATATCCCTTCCAGATGAGTCGCCTAGCTGTTACAATTGAGATGAGATTAGGTAAAGAGTTTCGTTCATTAATTACTATCACCTCGTGTCCCTAAACTGTCTTGAAGGTAAGCCTCTTCTGCTCACAATCAACCATTGCTCGGTGTTCAGATAACCAGTCCATATCAAGGATTACATCAAATTCATGGAAAAGGAGTTCAATAAGATCATATAGGAATACTTGGGATCACCAAAGGATAATGTCTGTATACTTTATTCACTATCACACTCTGTCCAATCAGGTTGCTAACTAGGATATCTAGATCTATAGGTTCAGGTTTCAACCCTCTATCTCGTGCTTGTGCAGTGCAAATATATGAATGTGTGGATCTTGGATCTATTAATGCCAAAATAAATGTATCAAATAAAGAGAATATACTAGCAATCACATCGAGTGCCTTAGCTTCCTCGCGGGCTCAGATGGCATACTAACGAGCTAGCACTCGATCCTCTAATCTAGTCCTCTGACTAGTACCCAACTTGTCATTCTTGTTCTCCTTATGACTTCTATTTGATGTTAGGGAGGAAGCTTGTAACTAAGTAGCATCAATTTGCTTCTTAAGCAGTCTCTTTGGTAGTAATCTCTGGCTTTACAGACAAAACATTATCCCCATCTCGTCTGCCAATATAGTCCCCAGTGTTCCTACTACATGTCCCACACACTAGAGGTACACTCCTTGCTGTAGATGCTGGGGCACTAGGTTGAGGTCGGGACTGAGAAGCTTGACCTGACCTCTGTGTCTGGCCCTACCTTTGGGACTACTATGGGGCTTGGGATTCCTTTTGCTTCTTACTTACCCTAGGTGTTAAACTAGTCTATCCTGTAATAAAAGGCCATGTTAAACTAGTCTATCCTATAATAAAAGGCCTCTTTTTCTGAAATAATTCTTCTTCTCTTTCACCATCTTCTCTATAGCATAAGCTACTAACACCAAAGTAGAAAACTCTTGAATTTTTGTGGTGGCTATCTAAATCCTCGGCTCTATATTGAAGCCCTTCTTGAACCTTTTACATCATTCTTCCTTAGCAGGCACCAACTCTTCTGTAGACTAGGTTAATCAAGCAAAATCCTTTTCATACTCGAACATGAACCTTTGTCCCTGCTTCAAATCCAGGAACTCTTACCTCATCTTATCCAAGTAAGTTTCAGATATATAACTCTTTTTGAACTCCTAGAGGAAGAAGTCCCGTGTAAGATCAGCTGCAGCCTTTCTCCTATGAGTCGTGTCCCATTAATGAAAGGCTTCTTCTTGGAGGAGTGAGGTGTCACACTTCAAGTTCTCCTCTAAGGTGCATTCTAGTTGCTTTAATATTCTGATGATTCACTCCACATCATCTTTAATTGTTCCTATAAAATCTAGGCCCCTTATTTTCTTTACCCTTTTTAAATATGTCTTCTGTAATACTGGTGGTTGAGTTGGGGTTGGTGGTGGAGCAATAGCTGCAGTAGTATGTCTGAGTAAGTTCACAATCTGTTGTAATAGTGCTGGAGAGGTTTGTGCTTGTGCTTGACGTGCTGTATCACTAAGCACTGGAGTGGCTACACTTGCCTCTAGTCTATGGATAGTGGTCAGAGCATGGCTTGCCATCTCTTCCCCTGGTTCTAGTAGGGTATGCTCACTTCTTGTACTTGACTACAATAGAACAAACAGTCAGCCTCATACAGTGTAGCTTTATAGATCACAGAACCCTAGATCATGGCATTCATGTATTCTACACTTAGAAATGCCTAAACTTGCGCCGATACCACTAAATGTAACATCCTTTACCTGATTCCCGAAGAAACCCTGATACAGTTTAAGAAGGGCAAAATGGTTTTTTAAGCAATAAAGGATAAGCTAATGACACATGCATGCCTGAAGGACTAATTACACGTGCAAGAGCAAGAAAATTGCAAATTGGCTTTTGGAATTTGGTTAGAGTTTACATTGAAGAAATAAATGAAAAACTCACCAAAGAAGAGAAGAACAAACCCAATAAGCCAAAGGAATTAAATGGGTAACTCATTAATCTCATTTAGGTGTGTGAAGCATAAAGAGCAAGTCAAGAAGCCCAATCAAAAAAGCCCATCCGTGTGGCCCATTCTAAGAAGGAAAAGGCCTTGTTTGGTTAAATATGTAATTTTTGTAATATTAGTTCAAGATAGGAAATTTAATTAGGAGTCAAATAAACATGTCCCTTTTTCTACTTCCTATGTTGAAAAACAAGGGCCTTATTTGGTTTAGCTTTAATTTTTGTAATTTAATTTCTTTTTTAAGGGGTGTCATCCATACATGCCTCTTGTTTTTTTATTTTCCTTATTGAAATAGGAGTTGGTGTAAGAGGCCTATAAATAGTCTTTTTATTGGCTTGTAAAAAATAATTGAATCATCAAGAGTGCTTTACAGAATTTTGTGAGCTTTGTCTCTATTTTATTGTTTCATTAAGAATTGAATTTGACTTATCAAGAATTCTTTCATATGGCATTTTATTCATTCTTGTTTCTTTCTTCCTATAACCTAAGTTTCTAATTACAAGTTAATTAGGGGCTTGGTAAGAGCAAATTTGGTTAGGGTTTGTTCTTAAACTAATTGCATTGTTTGGGGTTTTAGTCTCTCTATAGACTTGGGTTCCACATTAATTGGTATCAGAGCCTACTCCAGATAAATTTTTATTTATCTTGTGAATACTTCATCAACAAATCATTTTGGTTCTTCTCATTCTTTCTCATCAAGTAAGTTGATTGTGTTACTTATTCTTTAAGTATTTTCCTTAAATTGTTTGCTTTAAATTCTATTATTGCACATTACAATATATTAAAAAAAAGAAAAGAGGAGAATTAAAAAAAAAAGTGCAAAAAAAAATTAAGTTCTGCCTAATGGTGACATTGTTTTCTGGGCTATATCTTCAATTTTTTTATTACCAATCTCTCCTTCTACATCTTCTCTATTGTCTTTCATCATATTTCAGTAAAGATTAAGCTTCAAGAAGTGATTGAACTTTAAATTACAAACAAGCTGTTTTGAAGTGCTCTAAAAACTAGTTAAACTCTAACTTTGCAAATTTGCAATTTCTGGCTTTAAAACTTTTCCTTTGCTTTCTTTTATGTTGTTTTCAGTTTGCTTGGGTAGTATTAGAGTCAAATTCGGCCTTCCTTAGAAGACATTGAATTCTTTTCATTAAAATTTCAGTTTATCATTTGTTGTATCCTTTTGTTTTCTTTCTTCGATTTAAGCCTTATTTGCATCTGCTACATAACTTAAAGTGACAATTGCATTCTTATTACTTTACTTTCATAAAAATCACATAACACACAGCCTTACACATGTGTTAACTTTCTTTTATTGTGTGTCACATTACTTTACCTCTAGGTTTGTTTTTGGCCTTTTCTTTGTTAAGATTTCTTTGATTTGTCTATAAAGTTCTACTTGTGAGAGTCTTATTGAGTTGTTTTTGGTTTTGAAGCAAAACTTTGAAAAGGATACTTGAGAGTGTGAGCTTAAAATAGGATAAAAGCTAACTTTTGAGTTAAACACGAGTGTAAACATTATACTTAGAGTGCAAACACGTTAGGGAGTGTTACGAGACCTTTCTATTACTCTAACTTATTTTTTGCAGTAAACACAACATGAATCCTGCAATTAGTAAAAAGAATAAGGATTTTGAAGCGAAGTTACCAATCGATTCTAAGTTATCTTATAAGGCTATTATGAGTGAGTTCTAAAGGATGAGGATGGAGATACAAGATTTGAGGGCATAAATGTCCGAGCAGCCTAGGGGAAACTCTAAAAACACTAAGAACATCAAATTGAATAGAAGGTTTGTGAATAATTCTAGTGGATCTAATGATGAAGAAGATGAAGAAGGTAGTTCGGGTAGAAATAGAAAAAAGGGAAATAGGAATGAAAAGAAGGACAACAACCTTAATGCCATTAAAATGAAAATACCACTTTTTAAAGGTACAAATGATGCTGAAACCTATCTAGAATGGGAAAGGAAAGTTGAGATGGTATTTACAAGTCATAATTATTCTGAAGAAAAGAAAGTCAAACTTGCAGCTATAAAGTTTAGTGATTATGCATTAATTTGGTTGGATGAGTTATTAAAGAATAAAAGGTGGAATAGTGAGGAACCAAAAGAAACATGGGCCAAAATGAAGAGAGTGATGAAGAAATGATTTGCACCTTCTTATTATAAGGAATTGCATCAATAATTGCATAGACTCACTCAAGGTTCAAAGTCTGTAGAAGACTACCACATGCTCATGATCAAAGACAACCTTAATGAAGATAGAGATGTGACCATGGCAAGGTTCGTGAGAGGCTTGAACAAGAGATTATGGATGTTGTAAAGTTACACCATTATGTGGAGATGGAGGATTTTGTAAACATGACAATGAAGGTGGAACAACCACCAAAACAAATGGGAACAACAAAGTATTCTTTGAATTCTAACTCCAATTGGACTTTAAAATGGAGCAAGAATGATGAAAAAAAGAAGAATTGTAGGGTTGATTTAAAAAAAAAGGAGTTTGATTTGAGCAAAAGTAAGGAGAAGAATTCTTCAACTTCAAAAGGTACTTCAGGTTCTTCTTCTAAACCTTCTAAACATAGAGAGACCAAGTGCTTTAAGTGTCAAGGATGTGGTCATTGTGCATTTGATTGTCCCAATAAAAAGAACATGTTAGTTAAAGGCAGTGAAATTATTTCAAAAAGCGAGCATGAATATGATAATGATAGTATGCCACCTTTAGAAAATTGTTCTAATATTGATGATGATGTTGAATATGCTGTCCAAGGTGAGTCTATAGTTGCTAGGCATGCATTAAACTTAAATATTAAAGAAGAAAGATTAGAACAAAGAGAAAATATATTTTGCACTAGATGCTTAGTTGGTGGTAAAGTTTGTAGCATGGTAATTAATGGGGGGAACTGTACAAATGTAGTTAGCACTACCTTAGTTGAGAAATTAGGACTTAAATGTGAAAAACATCCTAACCCATATAAATTGCAATGGTTGAATGATAACAGTAAAGTGAAGGTCACTAAATAAGTTCTTGTTGCTTTTTCTATTGGCAAATATATTGATGAAGTTATTTGTGATGTTGTACCTATGTAAGCTGGTCATATATTATTGGGTAAACCTTGGCAATTTGATAGGCGTGTTATGCATGATAGGTATAGAAATAGGTACTCATTTGAGTTTAAGGGACAGAAAATCACACTTGCACCTTTGTCCCTAAAGAAGTGTATGTTGATTAAGTGAAAATGCAATAATCATCAAATGGGAATTTAGGTAGTGACATTAAAAAGAACAATGAGAGAAAAGAGGCTAAGAAAGAAAAGAATAAAGATAAAGGTCCAATAGTGAGTGATTTCACAAGTGAGAAAAAGAAAGAGGGATGTGCAAGAGAGAAAACATTAATGTGTGATAAAGGTGAAAAGCATGAGAAATATGTGAAAAGTGATGAAAAAAGTAAGCGTGTAGTGAAAAAGTAAATAGGCAGCCTTGCTTTTATGCAAAAGAAAGAGATTAGAAATATGCAATGATAGGCAAAAGATGCTTAATTCTTATTCAGTTTAAGGAGAGCCTATTTTCCACAACTGACCTTAACCCTTGTTTGCCTAGTGTATTTGTATATCTTTTGCAAGAGTTTAAAGATGTCTTTCTAAATGACATGCTTTCAGGTTTGCCACTATTGAGAGGCATTGAGCACTAAATTGACTTCATTCTTGGAGCTCAAATACCAAATCAACCAGCCTATAGAAGTAATCCGAAGGATATAGAAGAGCTTCAAAAGCAAGTAGATGAGCTATTATTAAAAGGACTAATTAGGGAGAGCATAAGTCCTTATGTTGTTCTAGTATTCCTTGTGCCAAAGAAGGATAGTTCATGGAGGATGTGCATAAATTGTAAAGCAGCTAATAAAATCACTGTAAAGTATAAACATCATATCCCTAAACTTGATGACATGTTAGATGACTTACATAGTGCTTGTTTATTTACTAAAATTGATTTGAAAAACGGATATCAACAAATTAGGATGAAACCTGGTGATGAGTGAAAATAGCTTTTGAAGAAAAATATGGTTTATTTGAGCGGATGGTTATGCCATTTGGTTCAACTAATACCCCAAGTACTTTCATGAGACTAATGAACCAAGTTTTGAATGAATTTTTAGGTAAGTTTATGGTTGTCTATTTTGATGATATATTGATTTATAGTAAGAATATGGATGATAAAATATTACACATTAGGGTTGTTCTAAATGTATTTAGAAAGGATAAATTGTATACTAATATTAAGAAATGCACTTTTTGTATTGATAGACTATTCTTTCTTAGATTTGTTATGAGTGCACATGGAATTGAAGTTGATGAAGGAAAGGTGAAGACAATCAAGGATTGGCCAATGCCTAAAACTATTTCTACGGTAAGAAGTTTTCATGGTTTAGCTAGATTTTATAGGAGGTTTATAAAGAACTTCTCTACTATTACTGCTCCATTAGCTGAAATCATTAAAAAGGAAGTTGGGTTTAAATGGGGTAGGGAACAGGAGATAGCATTTAACACTTTGAAAGAAAAATTGTGTTTTACACCTATTCTTGTTGTACCTGACTTTGATAAAACTTTTGAGGTTGAATATGATGCTTCTAGGATTGGTATAGGGGTTGTTTTAATGCAAGAAAAGAAGCCAGTTACATTCTTCAGTAAGAAACTTAATGGAGCACAACTTAAGTATTCCACTTATGATGAGGAGTTATATGAATTGGTGCATGCATTGGATGTTTGGCAACAATATTTGCTTCCTAAAGAGTTTGTGATTCACACTAATCATGAGTCTTTAAAGCATTTGAAAGGATAAGGAAAGATGAATAAAAGGTATGCAAAGTGGGGGGAATTCATTAAGGCATTTCCTTATGTAATAAGCTACAAGAAAGGTAAAGAAAATGGTGTTGTCGATGCATTATCTAGAAGGTATGCTTTAATTACTACTCTTACTTCTAAGTTGTTAGGATTTGAGCACTTGAAAGATATGTATACAAATGATGTAGACTTTGCTAAAATTCATGCTACTTGCTTAAAGGGTGCGTATAACATGTATTATATCCATGAAGGTTTTCTATTTTGTTGTAAAAGAATTTGGGTGCCTAATTGCTCTTTACGTGAATTACTTGTTAGAGAGTTACACAGCGGAGGTTTAATGGAACATTTTGGAATACTTAAGACTTTAGATATTTTATCTAAGCATTTTTATTGGCCTCACATGTGCAAGGACGTAGAAAGAATTTATTCTAAATGTGTTACATGTAAGCAAGCTAAATTAAAGTTTATGCCACATGGCTTATATACTCTATTACCTATTCCTCATGATCCTTGGGTTAATATATCTATGGATTTTGTGCTTGGATTACCTAGGACTAAGAGGGAAAGAGATAGTATATTTGTTGTTGTTGATAGGTTCAGCAAGATGGCACATTTCATTGCATGTCATAAAATTGATGATGCCATTTACATTGTTGATTTGTTCTTTAAAGAAGTTGTTAGATTGTATAGAGTTTGTTTTTGATAGGAATATGAAGTTTTTGAGCAACTTTTAGAAAGTGATATGGGGTAATTTAGGTACTAAATTTTTATATTCTATTACTTCTCATCCACAAATAGATAGACAAACTGAAGTGGTAAATAGAACATTGGGAATTTTATTACATATTGTGGTAGGTAAGAACTTGAAAACATGGGAGGATTGTTTACCATTTATTGAATTCGTATACAATAGAACTATACATTCTTCCGCAGGTTTTTCTCCTTTTGAGATTGTTTATGGGTTTAATCCTTTAACTATGTTAGATTTAATGCCTTTGCCATTAAATGATATTACTAGGTTAGATGGAGCTAGCAAGGTTGAAAAGGTTAAAACCATTCATATGAAGGCACCTGAGATGATTGAAAAGAAGAACCGTGTAACTACTCAAAGAGTCAACATGAGACATAAGAAAGTAGTATTCCAACCCAATGATTGGGTTTGGGTGCATTTGAGGAAGGAGCGATTTTCTAATCACAGAAAGTCTAAGGTTGATGCAAGAGGATATAGACCATTCCAAGTGTTATAAAGGATTAACGATAATGCATACAAGATTGAGTTGCCAGGTGAGTACAATGTAGCCGCTACTTTTAATATTTTTTACCTTTCTTCTTTTGATGTAGATTCAGATTCGAGGACGAATCTTTTTGAGGAGGGAGAGACTAATATAAATCAAGGAGGGCAATATGGTCTTTTGAGCAATAAAGGATAAGCTAATGACATATGTATGCCTGAAGGACCAATTACACGTGCAAGAGCAAGAAAATTGCAAATTGGCTTTTAGAATTTAGCTAAAGTTTACATTGAAGAAATAAATGAAGAATTCACCAAGGAAGAGAAAAACAAGCGTAATAAGCCAAAGAAATTAAATGGACAGCTTGTTAATCTCATTTGGGTGTGTGAAGCATAAAGAGCAAGTCAATAAGCCCAATAAAGAAACCCATACGTATGGCCCATTCTAAAGAGAAAAGGGCTTTGTTTGGTTGAATATGTAATTTTTGCAATATTAAATTTAATTAAGAGTCAAATAAATATGTCCCTTATTCTACTTCCTATGTTAAAAAAACAAGGATCTTATATGGCTTAACTTTAATTTTTGTAATTTTTTTTTGTTAAGGGGTGTCATCCAAACATGCACTTTGTTTTTTTATTTTCCTTATTGAAATAAGAGTTAGTGTAAAAGGCTTATAAATTGCCTCATTGTTGGCTTGTACAAAACAATTGAATCATCAAGAGTGCTTTGGCAGAATTTTATGAGCTTTGTCTCTATTTTATTATTTCATTAAAAATTGAATTTGATTTATCAAGAATTCTTTCTTATGGCGTTTTATTCATTCTTGTTTCTTTTTTCCTATAATTTAAGTTTCTAATTACAAGTTAATTAGGAGTTTCATAGGAGCAAATTTGTTTAGGGTTTGTTCTTGAACTAATTACATTGTTTGGGATTTTAATCTCTCTATAGACTTGGGTTTCGCATCAAACCCGGTATGCTACTTCCCGTAGGTCACCCATCCTATCACTACCCTAGCTACCATTCACTTAACACTTATAGCCCCAACTATCCTGAATGTGTATTCCTATTAATCATCTAATGTTATCTTATGTTATTCTAATGTTGATTGTAATTAGCTGATAAAATCATTTTACAGGATAGTAATTCAGTTTACAAAAATTTCAGCAGTATAACAGCTACCTAGGTAAAAAATCAAATTTTAAAACCTATTAAAAATGCTTCTATATCAATTATCAGCACACCACCTATCTCTTGGACCTATTGGATCCTCTAATTCGTTAGCCAGTTTCATCACATAGTCACACAACACAAGGTCTTAGACCCACATCATGTCAAGCATGCAGATAGTCGGACATACATATACATAGGCATTCATTTAACAACTCTAGTTTATAATTTACAGACCGTAGTATATCAAAATACATGTGTAGCCAGTTTTGTAACGCTCGAAAATCCGAACTATGCAAATAATGTATTCTGGGCCCAAGTGATGTTTCCCGCGGTGCAGGTCATCATTCTGAGTCATTTGACTAGCATATTGGCCAAGGAACTTTGCCTGGCCTGAAAGTGGTCAAAACGAATGAAATAAAAATTTTAGCAGAACCAATAATTCATTTCAGGTCATAAACTATTATTTTCGGAGATAAAATAATTTCGGGCCGGGACAGCCTCGAGACCTGGGAATGTACCCGGATGGTCTCAAAAATACCATACCCTTAACCTCAAAAATACCACTAAGTATGATGGAGGAGGAATTGGAATTTTCTAAGGTCAACAGATATTTTTTCGGAATATTTTATTCTGGCGGGTGAATAGTACAAAAAAATCAACTATTGACTTTTGACCAGAAATTTTGCATGGACCTTAGTCTCATTAATTGAGGATTTTTAAAATTTAAATGAGAATTTTTGGAGTACCAGGGAATATTTTACAAATTTTTGAAGTTAAAACCCGATCTATAGTGAATAGTGATTTTTCTTTTCGATTGAATTTTGAGCTGAAATTTTTCAAGGGCCTTAGTGACTATAATTGAGAATTTTTGGAACTGAAATGAGAATTTTTTGAGACATGTGGAATATTTAGGCAAAAAGGTGACCTAAAATGTAAAAAAATTATTTTATGGCCATTTGGCCCAATCAAAGGCAGCCAACCCACCCCATACAAGTTGTTCCACATCTGTATATGTCTCAAAAAACGTGCAACCATCTTCCTCCCCATGAAAAAAGCCTTAAGTCACCACCACCATGGGAGAAAACACCATTTGTGGTGAGTTTTCTCTCTCCTCCATCCAAAACTTTATTAAAAAGGCACAAAATTTATGCCTCCATCAATCTTAGATGCCAAATCCTCCATTAATTTGTAGAAATGAGGCCAAACTTGGAAGTTGCCATACTTGAGTGAATAGTGCTCAAGTGAGGTAAATAACTCTAAATCCTATTTTTTATTTTTGATATAGGTACTTTAGGAGATTCTAAGAAAGACTATATTTTCAGATTTTGATTTGGAGTTGTGTGTGATTTTATGAAATTTTTCAAAGTTGAGAGGCTAATATGGAAAATGGAAAAATGATGGTTCAATATGGAAGAGAGGGATTCTGATGGTTCTGGAGTAAACTACAGAATGACAGTAGTTCATGGTAAGTGAATTTACCCAAACTTACCATGTATGTTCGAGTAAAGTGCTAATTGAGATGAAAATGTGTGTATGGAAGTCATGGTTTTATGTGTGTGCATGTGTGTATGCATGTGAAAAGTATATGAGAATGTGTAAATTGATGAATTAGGATGGTAGGGATGTGTAGGTATGTGATACATACATGACTATGTATATGTCATGTATGGCTATGTAGGCATGGCATGGTGATATGGAGGGAAAATGGAAGTTAGGATGTGTACTTGATGAAATTAGGATGATATGGATGTAAATGGGATGTGATAAGGATGTGCGGAGATATGATGTATGTATGGTCACATGCATGCCATGTGATGATCATGTATGTGGGCATGGTAAAATAGG
>CANXYI010668014.1:0-11065 GCA_948208565.1 Hura crepitans
CTTCTAACATGCTCATTAAGGGTACTCTTTATGACCATTATTCCTCTTTAAAACAATTGCTTAATACTCATCTTATATGGTCATAAATAGATACATACATGCATGGTATTTTATTCCCATTTACTATGCCCAACCATACCAACATCTAGCCTAGTAGTCACCATTTAACCCTATTTATTTCTAATTAGCACTCAAGAATATAAACCCACATTATGACACTTGTACCATTCAGCCAATACTCATAAAATAGCCATATATTGTACATTTAACTTGTACATTAAGCAAACATAATGGTTAGGCATAAAAACATGAGAAATACTCACTTAAGCATAATATAGTCATTTTTCCCATATTATGTCCATTTGGACAAATTACACACATTTTGGGCATTTAGCATTTCCAATGCATTCTCTCACTTGTATTTACACATAAATATGTCATATAAATGAATTAACCACAATTTAAGCTTATTTAACCCTAATTACGAAAATAAACCCCCTAAGCCTCATTATGCCCCATTTTAAGCATATTATGCCACAACATGCACCTCAAGCATATTCACTTGATCAAAATAAGTTTGCATTAGTTCAAACATTTTGACATATATTATAAGCTATACAACCTATTAAATGCATGACATTGATGGCATAACTAATTTTTAAGCATTTATTGCATATTAAACATAATATGAATATTTAGTGTTTTCATATGAATTTGCACATTTTATTTCAATTATACAAACCAAAATGGCTAAGAGGGAATCTTAAGACTCATTTATGCCTTTGCCTTGCCCTTATCATGATTCAGTTTGGAAAACCCTAACATAAACACAAAATTTCTTTAAAAATCAATAATAAATAAATCGATACTTTTAAAAATAATATAAGACCATAATGCATCTCCTGGGCACCCTTATTATCTAGGAAAAATAATAGAAGTTGGAAATTCTAACCCGAACCTAAGTGGATTACTATTCATGAACTCAAAAAATAACAATTTCGAGCAATCTTTTCCGAATTTTTCACTTCTTACAGGTGTTTTATGGTGTAGAGGTTACTTTGAATCAATTTAGTGGAAAAATTTGGGCTCCAATAAAGGAAGGAGGAAGAAAAAATGGAAGAGAGGGAGGGGTTGTTGTCGGGTTGAAGAAGGGAGGAGAGGGAGAGATTTTTGACTTTTTTAATTCTAACTTTGACTATTTACACCCCCTTTAAAAATCCTTTATTTTAAGTCATTTTCCCAAAATTTTTCTCCTCATATTGACCCTAATTAATAGCCATTTTTATTCCATAAATCCACGTTTATTATGCCCCACATGCCTCCAAAAATTGAAGCTCAAAAAATGAAGAAAATCAAATAGAACACTATTTTTCATGTTACCCGATTCTTCGAAAAATTACTTTTTGATATCTAAAAATTTCAATTCCAATGCCATTAAGCTCATTAGAATTTTTAAGTATTAGGTTGTATAAGTTTCAAAAATTTTTGAACAACTTCAAAAATAATTTACGATTCAACTTTGCCTTGGTCACTATCCCTAAAACATTGTTGTAAAAATATTTTTAGCATTTTTAACCACTCAAATGACCTTTGATTGATCTCAAACTTTACCCAAAAATTATTTTATGACTAATAATTTCATCCAGTGACTTTAGTACATCCTGGGTCTTTGGAATATTATTCATCCTAGGAAAGTACTATTGATAAATGTCAGGATTTTTGAGGCATTACATTATGCCTCTATCATGTGCATTTAACCATATTCTTTATCATTTAACACATGCATATGATTAAATATCATTATTACATAAGCTAATAACTCAATATACATACATGTTGCATTAATCACATACATGTGCTTAATTTAGACCTTTCGGCCATAACCTCTAACACACATTCACCTTCTTTTCACTCATCTCAAGCATCATAATCACAATATATCACTCACCTAACAATATAGCAATGCATAAAAGCACATTTATAAACAATCATCACATTTTTATACAAATCACATGCATACATTTATACATAATTTTGCACACACACATTAAATTTTTGTAATTACACCTACAATGAGTTCAAAAGATGACATTGAGCTCATTCCCACCTTTTCTTTCACCTTATCCTTACGATTGCTACCTAACTCAACTATCAAATATAGATTCATTTCATAAAAATTCCTATAAAATCAAATGACCTTAAAAAATCAAATCAACTACATAATTATGATCTTAGGCATCAAAAGAACATGGGAAAAATACCATAACTCAAAAATTACTCAATCAAAATGGGGTTACTATTCATAGAGATCCAAAACCACTATAAACATTCAATTTTTTCGCAATCTCTTGCTAGAAAAGGTGTTAAGAGGTGATGGATGGGTTAATCTTATGTTTAGATGATTTAAATGGGTGTCATTTAATGGAATTAAGAATCAACAATGGAGGAATTATCCATTGTTGCCATCAGCTGGAATAGAGACATGAAGGAGGTAAAGATAGCAACTATTCCTTGGTTGACCATCTTTTAAAACATTTTTTACCATATATATAATTATGTTGCTTGTTAAAGAAATTCAAATTTTCTCTTCTTCCTCCTTTTTCTAAAAAATTGAGATGCAATTTCTTTCTTTCAAATAACTCCCACAAATTCATTTAACCCATACCCTATAAGCCCTTATAAACTCAAGCTCAAAAACCACTAAAAACTAATTAAAACACAACTTTTAGCTTTACTCCATTTAGTAAAAATACTTCTCAATATTCAAAAATTCTAATTCTAGTGGTAATGAACTATTTGGAATATTTAAGTATCAGGTTGTATTGACCTAAAATTTTTTTGAGCAAAAATTGAATATTTTATGATTTAGCTAAAATTAGCTCACTTTTTACGTGAACCATTGTAAAATATAATTGTCATTTTTAAACATCTAAATGACTTCATTTTTGCTTCAAAATTCACCTAAAATTATGTTATGATTAATACTTCCATTCAGTAAAATCAGTGTGACCCGGCATTAGGAAATACTATTCACGTGCCAAAAAGTATTATTCATAACTTTGAGATTTTTTAGGCATTAGACAACATTTCTCTCTCATATACCAAACCCTGTATTGTTTCTCTCATAATAAATATGTTGATTTAAATAGATAAGTTTTTTCTTTTCTAAGTTCCATATAATAAAATAATTAACTTCATATATATATTTGTGACCTTAAAAGCCTCTAATTAAAATCTATTATCATTTGGCATTTTTTATCCATTTAAATCATCAGATATTCTATCATACTAACTAGTATTAAATTGATAACTTTAAAAGTTAACCATACAATTCCTTTTAACTACATATTATACATTTTATACAATATATATATACACACACACACACACCTTAGGGTCCCTTTTCTCTTATTTCATATAATTAATTCAAAATCACTTGTACACTAATTAACCAATCCCTATCAAACTAATACTATAGAGTTAATTGCACTGATGGTCACTGGAATTTAACCTAATAACCGAAAAGTAATAGAATAATTTTTGTATAAAAAAATACCTAATGTAGTGGCAAGGCCAATTTAGTGGTTGATGCTCATAGCATGAAGTTCAAGGCAGTTGTTAGAGCTATAAATGTTAGATTGTATCTTATAGATGATGGTGTGCTACTAGCAAAGATATTAGTCAAGCCTAGTTTGCTTTACCAAGTTAAAGATAGTCAATAGGATGATCACAGATTGATAAGTATGATAAGTGCCATCTATGATAAGTACTAGAGTGAGCTCAATGAAAAAAGCCCATGGGGCTAAATTTGATCAAGGATGTCGATGAGAAGGTGAAGATTATTAAGGACAAGTTAAAAGCAACTTCTGTTAGATAGAAGTCTTATGCTAATGTTAAGAGAAAAGTTATGGAGTTCAAAGTGGGAGACAAGGTACTTTTAAAGGTTTAACCATGGAAGAAAGTTCTATGTTTTGTCAAGAAAGGAAAGTTGAGTTCGAGGTTTATTAGCCTATATGATGTGATAAAATGTGTGGGGCTAGTGGCCTATAGATTGGCATTACCATAAGAACTTTAACAAATTCATGATATCTTCCATATATTTATGCTTAAAAGATATAGATCGAATCCAACACATGTTCTATCAGTGGGAGAGGTTAAAATTTTACTAGATCTATCTTCTAAAGAAGAACCAGTTAGGATTTTTGCTAGAAAAGATAAAAAGTTAAGAAATAAGAAAATTTTGCTAGTAAAAGTTGCTTAGAAGTATTGTGTAATGGAAGATATGACATGGAAAATAGAAGCACAGATGCAAGAGCAATACCCTCAATTGTTTAAATCAAGTAATTTCAAAGATGACATTTATTTTAAGAGAGGTAATGTAATGGCTTAAAAATCTCATCTTTTAGTGATTAGTGCTCTTGAGACTCAAGATGCACTAAATGACCTGAGTGACAGTACTTGTTATAAATAATTTTGGGCAAAGTTTGAGTCTAATCGAAAGTTATTTAGTTAGTTAAAAATGCTAATACTTATGGTAGTGTTTTATGAAAAATGTTGAAGGCAAAGTTGAACCATAAAAATATTTCTTTTGTTCTTAAAATGACTCATGATTAATAAAACCTAGTACTCAAAAATTCTAGTTATCCTATTGGCATTAGAATTAGAATTTTTAGAGATCAAGATGTATTATTACTAAAATTGAGTTATGTTAAAAATTGTCTTATTAATTGGTCATTTATGATTTTGGGGCACAAATTTTTATGGTCTTTTAGGGGCTGATTAATGGATTTTTAAGAAGTTTTAAAAGTAAAAAAATGAGCCAAGAAAATGCAAAAATAAATAAATAAATAAATAAATAAAGAGGTTATAAATAGGTAAAACCATTGTTAAGAGAGAGAAGAATCTTCATCTCCCTCTTGCTAAGCTAATGCCTCCCATAAAGAAAAGTGAGCCATTTTTGGCTTATTAAGTCTTGATTTAAGCCTATTTTCTTCCTTTTAAAGCTTGTGTCCGTAACTCTATGGCCTAATACGCCTGATTCCACCTTAAAATTAGCAAAACAAATGAAGAAAAAAATCAATTTCAGAGTTAGATAAATAGTGACCAATCTCGGTGCGATAATATCGGATCATGGTCTCGATTTTCATTTCTTAGGTTCTTCAGGTGCCTAAGAGCATGTTTATGGTATTGGTTTTCAATATTTAGCGTTGTATGATTTTTTTATAATTTTTACAAGTTCTTTCTTATTATGTGAATAAGAGTTTCTAAAAGAACATGAGATAAGGGAAAAGCCAAGGTATAGGTAGTCTTCGGGGTTACATTACAACCATTTTAGTATGTGAAATCAAATTAAAATGTGCAAATTTGACTATGCCCTAAGTTTTACATAATATGTGTATGTATGGAAAAATGTGATTAATGTCATGTTCTAAGGTTTTATGACTTTATTTACGCAAAATGGCATTTGGGATCTATGATCATACAATTATGATACTTTAAATGTATGGGATATAAGGGAAGCATACATGTATGGATGGGTATAGTACAATGGTTAAATGGCCATATATGTATATGCATGGGTTTTTATCACATAATGCATGCTAGTTAAATAGGTTGATGCAGATTAGTGTACATTATCATATAGTTAAGTTATATAACATTATATGATTAAAATATGCCTTTTTAATATGCCATAAGCCTTAAGGCCAAATGGCCATGTAGTTATAATGGTCTATGTGTGTGTGTGTGTGTGTGTTGAAATAATAAAAATAAATGGTTTTAAATATGATTAATAACATATTAGATGCATTTAATGCATATTCATTGTAACACCTTGTGAGACCTTTTACCTAGTCCAAACCATGGTCGATTATAGAGCTCGACTAAGGTGTGTATATATATCAAGATATCCAAACTCATTTACCCATTTACTTATTATTTAACATTCTTAATTAAGATTATTATGTGTGAAAATATGAGTTTTCAAAACCATTTTCAAATAGTATTACTTATTCAAAGCTAGGTTCCTTATGCTAAAAATCTAACAGCATAACGGATGTACCAGGCACTATACCAAATTTTAATCCTGTATAAAAATATACACTTTTATAACTTAATGACACACTTCCTTTATCTCAATGTGATCCTCTAATCACTCTAATAGCATATAAAGACAACATATAATATCTCAACCTTAAGAAGAGATATCATATAACATAACATAAGTAAAATCTTTACAAAAATAAAGCCTTCTCTTGATAGATCTTGATGTCATAAGGCTTTGAGTATCAAAATGTCCTTGACACTATATGTCATAAACAAATGACATGCTGAGCTAATTCTTTAGCAATGTAATTGAAATAATATGTGCTAAATATCATTTTTAGCATACTATTTTTATATGCCATTCATTAGCATGCATAATCATCTTACAAATTGCATAACAATCATGAAAAAAAGTAATAAGTTGTTTTCATGTTCAACTAATATGTATCATGCATAATCAAATCATTATCATACATGTATAGCAAAATAACATATAAGATTATCAATTCATCAATTTAGACCATTTTCACATCATACACGGTCTTATCTATTGTTTCAAAGCTGTGACATTCACCATGTGTTGCTTATGTTGCTTGCCTTATTCTTTTTACTAGGCCTATGGGGATACCCCAAACCTATGGATAATGGGATCATAATTTGTGTAGTGGCCCACATTTTAGATTTGACAGCCACTGCACTAGCATAAGTTGTGTAGTAGATTCCCTTATGGGACCTTATAGGTACACCTATATAAGCCTGTGCAGTGGATTCCCCCATAGCACCTTGCAGCTGTACCTGTGTGATCCTAAGATTGCAACACATAGATCCATAAGTAAGACTAAAAATGAACCCTTAGATAATCATCTATGCATTGAAGTGCCCTAGCAGCTGCTATATCCCTCAGCTGATCGATTAACCTATCCATTTGCTAGGTTATTGCTTATCATGGGCTAAAATTTTTTATTTAATTTCACATAATTAAAAAAGCTCATTTAGCTTTATATAAGCATATTTTAGCCATTGAATGACTAAAACTACCTATTTTTATTGAAAACATCATTTTGAGTATTTATGCCCATTTTACTCAAATTATGTCATATTCTCAATCAGCCATATTATCTATCTCAATTATGGATTTCTAGCATATATTTTAAAAAATACATATTCAATTAAGGTCATAAATCCCTTTAGCTCCATTTATGCCTTTATTTTCATTAAATTCTCAATTTATGGCATAATTTGCTTTTAAGAATTCTTTTCAAGTTCATTTCATGTTTGAGACACTTTTAGGTCCTAAACTTCATTTCTTTGATGACTTTAATCATAATCAAGTTCAAATATGAGAAATAAACATGTATGCAATAACTCTTTCATAATTCATGAAGCACAATGTATATTTCCCATTATATGCCATTTGGCCATACCTATAACAACACCTTTAATATCATGTTCACATAATTAGCATCTAAATGCCTTCCTTCTATCATAAAACTTGACTTAGAATTTATTGACAAGCATTAAGCCATCTAATGTCATGACTCACCCACACATTGCTTATTTACACATAATAATGTGTCGTAAACGAGATGTCCATACTCACTCATGATACTATATATCATTCAACTAACTCATGGAATGGCAAAAGAATGCATATTCCATATATACATTATGCCAACACAAGTGATATGCAAAAAGTCATAGGACCTAATAAAGGCATTTTACACATTATGCACATACAACCAACATAACACACATATTGCACATTTTGCATCTCTAATGTATTCTTCACAACACATATTCATGTCAAGTCAGCCAACTATTCATAATTTAGGCTTATTTAACCTAAATTTCTAGATTTAGCTCTTCTAACCATATTATGTGCATTATACCTTATTGAGCTTATTTTTCACCTTCTCTTATTTCTAATCCATTCTCATTATTTAAGACACTTAAATATACTTATTACATGTCATAAAACATCATAAATACATGTCATTACTGGCTATTCACACATTTAGGTAATTAGTGCATATTAGGCATAATATGGTAATTTAGGGATTATGAATGAAAATGCTTATTTTATTTAGTTTACACATACTGACATGAGCAAAGAGGATCCCAAAGGTCCATCTACACCTTAGCCTTGCCCTTGTCACAGTTTGGTTCTAAATTTACTAACATTAAATGAAAAAACCTTTAAAAATCCATAATAAATCAACTAAAGCTTCAAAAATCAATCTAAGACCATTTATCCTCTTTTAGGCACCCCTAGTATTTAGGAAAAATAATAGAAGCTAGAAATTCTTATTAAACAATTGGAGGTTACTGTTCACATTGAAAAACCATGAAAATTAAGCTCCCTATTTCGAAATTTCCACTTCTTATGAGTGTTTTAGGTATGGTGGCCATTTAGTTTCAATTTGGTAGAGAGATTTGAACTAAAATTACGGAGAGAAAAAATGAAAATGGATAGAGAAAATGAGGGTTGCTATTAGTTGGAGAAGAGAAGAAATGGGAATAGTACTTTTGACTTTTGGGAAAAAATGACCCCTTTTATAATCCTAAAAATTCATTATTTAATACATTTTCCACCAATTTTTCTTCTTTTCCTAAGCCAAATAAATTTCCATTTCTATTAAAATAATTTACTTTCATTATTCCCTAAATGCCTCCAAAAATCAATGCTTAAAAATGCAAAAAAAAAAAACAATTGATTTCATTATTTTTATATTGCTCGATTTCTTAAAAAATTACTTCCCGGTATCTAAAAATTTCGATTTCAATGCCATTGGACTCATTGGAATTTCTAAGTATCAAGTTGTCTAATTTTCATAATTTTTTGAGTAGCTTTAAAAATAATTTGCGGTTTAGCTTTGCCTTGGTCATTATTCCCAATACACTACCATAAAAATTTTCTTAGCATTTCTAACCACTCTAATGACCTCTGATTGATCTCAAATTTTAACCAAAATTATTTTATGAATACTACTTTCTTTCAATGACTTTAGTGCATCCCATGTCTCAAGAATACTATTCATCCCAAAAAAGTACTATTCATAAATGTCTAAATTTTTAAGGCATTACATTTCTTTCCCTCTTAAAACAAATGTCATACTCGACATTAAAGTAGTACCTAGTTTAAATAATTATAAGTATTGCTCCATCATCTAAGTTTCCATCTCCTAGGTTGCTTTTTCTATCTAGTGGTGTTTTTAGAGAACCTTCACTAAGGGTACTATTTTATTCCTTAGTTCTTTCTTTGCTTTGTCAATAATCCTTAGTGGTTCATCTTTATAAGATAAGTTAAGATTAACCTCTATATCTTTCATTGTTAATACATGCATAGGATCTGATCTATATCCTCTGAGTATGGAAACATGAAAGACATCATGGATCTACTAATGTTCTGGAGGCAAAGCTAGTCTGTAAGCTACTGGTCCCACATGTTATGTGATCTCGTATAGCCCAACAAACCTAGGATTGAACTTCCCTTTCTTTCTAAATTGCAGAACCTTCTTCCAAGGCAAAACCTTAAGGAAAACCTTGTCTCCCACTTTATATTGCACCTCTTTCTTTTTTAAATCTGCATATGACTTCTGTCCGTCAAAACCTACTTTCAATTGCTCTCTAATGATCTTCACCTTTTTTTCTACATCTTATATCAAAATTGGCCGTATGAGCTTGGTTTCACTAAGCTCATTCCAATACAAAGGCATTTTGCACTTTCTTCTATACAAAGCCTGATAAGGAGCCATGCTAAGACTCACTTAGTGACTATTGTTATAAGCAAATTCAGTTAAGGACAAGTATTAGTTCTAGCTTCCCTTAAACTCTAATGCATAACCCCTCAATATATCGTTAAGAATCTGAATCACTCTCTCATATTATTTGTTAGTTTATGGATAGAATGTTGTACTAAAACTTAATCGAGTACCTAAGGTATTATGAAGTTTTTTCCAAAACTTCAATGTGAACCTTGGATCCCGATATGATATTATCGAAGATGGCACTCCAAGCAACTTGACTATCTCATCTATATAAAGCTCTGTTAGCTTCTCTAAGGAGTAGTTAATTCTCATTAGTATAAAATGAGTCGTCTTTATTAAACAATCCATAACTGGCCATACTGAGTCACACTTGCTCCTAGTCATAGGTAGCCCAACCACAAAGTGCATGGTCACTATGTCCCATTTTCATTCTAGAATTATTATAGGATAAAGCAATCTAGAAGGAACTTAGTGCTCTACCTTTACCTACTGACAAGTAAGGCACCTTGTCACATACTCAAACATCAAACACATCTCTCTTTATGCCTAGTCACCAATAAGAAAGCTTCAAATCATGATACATTTTATTGCTACCAAGATGTATCATATAAGGAGCATTATGAGCTTCTTGTAGAATCTACTTCTTCAACTCTTCCATATCTAGCACACAAATTTTGTCATGATAGTAAAAATAGCTATCACTCTTTATCTTATACTCTATCAATTTCCCCTCTTGGATAGCACTTATAATACTCATTAGTCTCTAATAATCTCTCTAACAGTCTTTCACTTGCTATAATTGACTAGGTTTAACTTGCATCTTAGCCAAAAAAGCACTATCACTTATAAATTTTAGGTGAACATGCATAGCTCTCATAACTACCATTAATTTCCTATTAAGTGCATCTACTACTACATTAGCCTTCCCTAGATGATAATCAATCAAGCAATCATAATCCTTGATCAATTCCATCCATCGATTCTATCTCAAGTTTAGTTTTTTTTGTGTAGAAAGATACTTAAGACTCTTATGATTAGCATAGATATATCACTTATCCCTATATAGGTAATATCTCTAGATTTTTAAAGCAAACACAATGGCTACAAGCTCTAAATCATGAGTAGGGTAATTCTTCTCATGTGTCTTTAATTTTCTTAAACCATAGGCAACAACCTTGCCACCTAGCATTAGAACAAACCCTAACCCATTATGAGATACATCACTATATATGGTGAAGTCCTTTCTAAAAATT
>CANXYI010668020.1:0-11833 GCA_948208565.1 Hura crepitans
GATATGATGCGATACTTTTACTAACATAGATTAAGTATCCATGTGAAGATCTTATGATGGGTTTCTAATGTACTTACTTGCCAAGTAATCATCCATATGTTAGCTCTAAGCATCTTTATGCTTACAGCTTATGAGAACTACTGCTTGATTCAATTAAGAAGTATAACATGTGTTGAACTATCCATATTACTAATGTCCTATCTTGTTAATACTATGATAAAAAATATTTAGGCATATCATATTTTCAAGCAATAAGAATCTCACATCATGAACACTTCATGTTTTCCTTTACACCATGATTTTGTACTAGAGACTTTATAACATGGTTTAAGACATTGCAAACAATTTTAAGTAATATATAAAAGTACCATGATATAAAGAGAAATGCCTTTTACATTAATTCACAATGTTTAAACACATAAATATAGCCCTATTACATAAGTTCTAGGGCATACATCTAACATAAAGGAATGCCTAAACCAAAGCTCTGATACCACCAAATGTGACACCTCTTACTTGTTCCGATCATTGAACCCAAATAAAAAGTGACATACATACTGATATCTAAACTTACTTTATTGAAAACCCATATAAATTAATAGTTTTTTGAAAAAAATTAATCATATATGAGCCTTTAAAATTTTTGGCTTAATGAAAACCACTTTAGAGTTTTAAAACATTTAGAGAATCATCCTGTAGGAAATCCGACATCATAATGGCTATATTAGGAAACTATCCAAAAAATGAATAGTACTTGTAAGCTCAAAAGCAATTCTAAAAGCACATTTAATATCAACACACCCAATTAGATCCTTTTGATCCACCCAAAATCTTAACACAACATTTCTCATATACATGCATTTCAAAAGTAGAAGTATAATAAAATCCACTATAAACAGTTTATATGTACATTACAAAAGTAAAGTTGTTTAGTTAAAGGTTACAAAACATTTCAAAATACTAGTTTACACCTAAATCCCTTGTACAACATATGAGTGAACTAAATTCATGACAACCCATAGTTTACACAAAGGAAATCAAAATACTGAAAAAAAGAGTTGTAACTTGATATACACAACTACATAAGGCTTCAGCTTCTATTTATAATCTTTAACCTACGCACTAAAAAAACAATGTTGTGTTAATCATAAGGCTTAGTGGTGTATTCAATATAGCATACGTATATGCACACACACATACAAGCATTCATTTATTATAAGCATCATACTTTAGTCTATAAAATGCATAACTTAGTCATATCATGCTTACTTCAATCATATTAAGTGTTTCTTAATCTTACCATGTATATCTTGTTCTTAGCTAGTATACTTTAATCATGTCATACATACATCACTTATATCATATAATTTTTTATGTTAAAAGAATACAAATATACAATAATTCACTATTGGGTTTTTTATGCCATGTGAGCTTTATTCAAGTGTCATTAGCATCATGCATTCTTACATACTATAACATGTGCACACATTATAATCTTATTTTTTTAGAGTATGCCATTATAACCATGTTTAAAATATGTTTTGATTTATTCAATTCACCCATATGTCAATAGCATCAGAGTGCCGAACACATTAACTCGTATGTTAGTAGCACTATAATGCCTAAATACTAAACACGTAGGTTTATAGCACTAAAGTGCCCAAATCCTAAACCCATAGGTCTGTAGCATCAAAATGCCTAAATGTTAAACCTGTAGGTCTGAAGCATCATAGGGTTTAAATCTTAAACTCATAGGTCTATAGTACCAAAGTGCCTAAATCCTGAACCTGTAGGTCTATAGCACTGTAGTGCCTAAATTCTAAACTTGTAAGTTTGTAACACCATAGTGCCTACGCAGTTGCTAGCATCCCTCATTAGCTTATCAACCTATCTAAGTTAGGTTGTCTGCTTATATTGTGCCATCATCATTTAGCATTTAGCTTCACATTTTTAGTGCAGCTTAAAGAAGTTTTATTAGTTATTTGGTCAATAAATGACCTTAGGAAAAAATTAAGTTCTCTCATAAATTAATCACATATAGGTCATTATACATGTCTCATTATCATTTTAATCATTACATCATTCATCATATGCCATATGCATAATTTCATGCATCAAACTCCATACATATCAAACCATATTAAGGTAATTCATAAACTAACATAATCATCTATAATATGTGCTTAAGCCATTCAGCCATTAAGAGTTATCATACATAAACATGTAATTAATGATCAAAGACACTTAATACATCTTCATTCATATACCTTAAAATATTCATATGCATACTTTTCATTTTGGCCTTTAATAGTGGCTATATCAACATGTCATGATAAACATAGCAAAAGCCTTGTATTATGTCAACTTTAGTTAAAGTATAAGTATTAAAATTCTTAACCATTTACGTCAAAATTAAGCCATTGCTAAATCTTACTATTAAGGCAACACAATAACTCACTTGAATACACATAAGTTTTGGCCATCCTATCCAAATCAAGTAATACCTTTATTCATCCCTTTTAAACTATACAATTAACCAATTTTATGCATTTTTTACATCATTCCAACAACATATCATACCAATCTTCACACTTGAGAATTTTGGTCAACATGCAATATGCATACTTCTATCACCTTTTCATCATCCAAGTTATCAAATTCCATTGATCACATCATAATTAACAACTATAATACATCCTAAGTCATTACATGCTATTGTATAACATCAAATATTAACTTCATACATTAATTACACACTTTAACTCACAATTTAACACATACATGCTATGCTATAGTGAATACACTTACCTTTGAGTTTATTTATGCCTAAGTAGGTCTTTCAAACCTTTTCCTTGCCCTTAGACATGCTATAACCTTCTTTCTTTACTATACATACACCACTTTCACCATAAAAAATCAATATAAAATAAAAAAAACTTAACTAAAATAAAATCTAACCTTATAGATGTCTTATATAACCCGCAAGGATCCTTAAAAAATATCAAACCAAAAAAAACAACTCACTCTATCAAAAATATATTACTATTCACATCAAACCCTTTTCTTAAAATTCTTAAAATTTAAGCTTGTTTTCTTGATTCTCTTTCCACAATAAAGCCTTAATCCATGTCAATATGTGTTTAAAAGTGATTTTGAGGTGTTAATTTGAAGGAGAAATGGAAAAGAAAGGGAAAGGAAATAAGGAGATGTTGTTGACCTAAATAGGTGGGAGGAGGAAAATGACTCCTACTCAATCTTTGACAATTTGGGGTAATTTGATCCTTTTTATAAGTTGAAGTTATCCAATTGTCAACATTATCATCCTCTCATCTAAGGGCCCTTTTTAATCCTCTCCTTTTCCATTCTTTAAATCACTTTCCATTCATTTTACCCTAATTAACACTTCTAAAAATCACATAAATCCTCTTAAATTATGTCTTAAAAGCCTCGAGAAAACCCATTCAAAAAATGCAAAAAACTAATTCAATCAATACTTTTTAACTTTGCCCTATTTTTTAAAAAATACTTCTTGATGTTTAAAAATTCCTATTCCAATACCATTGGAAGATTTGGAATATTTAAGTATTAGGTTGTATCAATCTCAAATATTTCTAAGCAAAAACCAAATATTTTATGGCTCAGTTAAAACTAGGTCATCATTCATGAGACACTACAGTAAAATCTAACTATTATTTTTAACCATCTAAATGATTTTGTTTTCACTTTAAAATTTGCCAAAAATTATAATATGATTAATAATTCTATTCAATCACATTAGTGTGACTCGGGTCTTGAGAAATACTATTCACATTTTAGGAAGTACTTTTCATAGTTTATCAAGCATTACAATATAATCCTCAACATGTCCTTAAGTACCAGGATATCTCATTTTGATTGGCCATTTGTATATAGATGGAAAGCCATACAAAAGTTTTGCTTTATGCCCAAAGCCTCGTGTAACTTGTTTAAAAAGCTTGAGGTAAACATCAAATCTCTATCATATACAATTAAGGTAGGCACTCGATGCAACTTGACTATTTATTGCACATAAATTATAGCTAACCACTATAAAGATTAGTCAGTCTTCACTAGTAAGAAATGAGTTGACTTAATCAATCTATTGATTATCACCCAGACTGTATCATGCATCATCTAAGTTAATATAAGTCTAACAATAAAATCCATGGTGATCCTGTCCCATTTCCATTTAGGTATTGCCAAAGGCTATAGCAAACTCAAAGGAACTTGGTGTTTAGCTTTAACTTATTGGCATGTCAAACACTTAGTAATATATTTTGCTATGTCCCTCTTCATACTCGATCACCAAAAGTAGGCTTTTAGATTCTGATACATTTTTGTACTACCCAGGCACATAGCATATAAACTACTATGGGTCTTATCTAGAATCATTATCATCAACTTAGCATCATTTAGCACACATGATTTACTCTGATAGTACAATTGACCTCCTTTCAACTCATACTTTATTGACTTCCCCTCTTAGATTAGCCTTATCACAATTTGTAGCTTTTTATCTTTCTCTTAAGCTTTTCTCACTTGTCTGAACAAATCAAGCTTTGTTTTCATCTCAACTACAAGTGTTCTATCACAGGCAACCCCTAGTTAGCCATTCATCACCCTTAAAGCTACACATGAATGGAATGCAATAGCACATAGTACTAAATGAAAACTCAAATCTTAATAAAAGTCATACCTACTAAAGCTTTTTATCTTAAGACATCTGCTATAACCAGAATGGTATTCTATTAGACACTCGTAATCCTTAAAAAACTCCATACATCGCTTTTACCTCAAGTTAAGCTCTTTTTGAGCAAGAAAATACTTAAGGATTTTATGATCTATATATATGAAATACCTTTCACTATAAAGGTAATGTCTCTAGATCTTCAGTGCAAACATAATCACTACTAACTCAAGGTCTTGGGTAGGATAGTTCTTCTCAAGTAGCTTAATCTATATAAAAGCATAAGCTACTACCTTACCCTCTTATATCAACACACACTAAAGACCGTTGTAAGAAGTGTCATTATAAATCACACAGTCTCTCCCAAATTGTAGTTGTATGAGAATAGGAGTTTAAGTAAACATATCTTTTAGCTTCTTAAAACTCATTTGACACTTATCCTTCCACTCAAACTTAGCATTCTTTTGTAACAACTTGGTCAAAAGAGAAGTTATAAAGGAAAAGCCCTTCACAAAGCACTAATAATACTTAGCCAAGTCTAAAAAAGTTCTAACCTTCATAACAACTTTAACCTTTTTAGGTTCTACTCTTACCCAATCAGCTAATTTCAAATGACTAAGAGAAGCTACGTTATCAAGCAAAAAATCGCACTTGCTAAACTTGGCTTGCAACTATTTCCTCCTTAACTTCTACAACACCAACCTCTAATGCTTATCATGTTCTTTCTTATTCTTATAGTACACAAATATGTTATCAATGAAGACCACTACAAACTAGTCTAGATATAGATGAAAGACCTAATTCATAAGTTTTATAAATGCAACAGGTGCATTAATCAATCCAAAATGTATCATTAAAAACTTATAATTCCCATATCTCATCTTAAAGGTTATCTTATGCACATTTGCATCTTTCACCTTAAGCTGGTAATACCTATACCTAAAAATCAATCTTAGAAAACAATCCTACTCCTTTTAACTAATCAAACAAATCATTTATCCTAAGGAGAAGATATGTATTCTTCACTATTAGCTTATTTAGCTATCTATAATCAATGTACAAGCTCATAGTCCTATCTTTCTTCTTCATAAATAGGACTGGTGTTGCCCAAAGAGACATACTAAGGCATATGAAACCCTTATCTAGGGGTTTTTTGCAATTGAATATTTAACTCCTTAAGTTTTATAGGTGCCATTTTATATGGTACCATAAACATAGGTGCAATGTCTTACAAAACTTCAATGGCAAACTGCACTTCCCTTTTTGGTGGTATTCTAGGTAACTCTTTAGGAAAACAACTTAAAACTTAAACACAATAGGTATATCCTCAATACAAGGTTGGACTTTACAAATATCCTTCATATGGGCTAAATATGTTTAACACCATTTTCTCACGAACTTTTTGGCTACCACCATAGAAATTCCATTAGAGAGGAAATCTAACCTCTTACCTATAACAACCATATCCTCACTATTAGAAGTCCTAAAGGTAACCCTTTTAAGTTTACATGCTACCATAACTTGATGTTTATATAACTAGTACATACAAAGGATTACGCTAAACTCATCAAAAGGAAGCTTAATCAGATCAGCTACAAGCTCACACTCTTGATATCTCAGAGGATACTCCTTAAATACTATATTCACAATAACACTATGTCCTATAGGGTTACTTACTTTTATATCATGCTCAAGGTGTTTAGGTTCTAGATTCCACTTATATGTCAAATTAGTGTATGTTAGTTCTCATAGACTCATGCATAGTAGAAATTAAACATCCATAAAAACCTAGCAAAGATTAGAACATTAAAAAATTAAAA
This sequence comes from Hura crepitans, assembly GCA_948208565.1. Classification (NCBI taxonomy): domain Eukaryota; kingdom Viridiplantae; phylum Streptophyta; class Magnoliopsida; order Malpighiales; family Euphorbiaceae; genus Hura; species Hura crepitans. The sequence continues at coordinate 6,526 of CANXYI010668020.1, forward strand.
AATAAAAATTAAAGAAATCACAAAATAAGAATTCATCATAAATTCTCTACACAATTTTAATATGTAGCTTTTCACCTCACCAAGTTATTGCAAACTGTGGTGATCCTCTTAGGAACACTTCTAAGGTATCCCACTAGTAGCAAATTCAATAAGAACTCTTCAAAAGGTGCACAAGTGAATTTCATTTCTAATGCTAGTAAGAAATAAAATTCAAGAAGAAATAAGAAAGAGAAGGCTCAAAAGGAGGTGAATTTGCTGCAACCGTAGAGAACTATTCTCTTTATTGAGGCTTTTCTATGGTCAATGAATTTTAAAGGGTTTGTATACCTTTTCTATTCACCCTTGCTGTAAACACTGGGTTTCTAGGGCTCCCATGTTCGAATTGCCTAATAATGATGAAAGGACTAAAATTCTTAATAAATAGGGATATTAATGTCTAGTTTAAAGATCTCAAATTTTTTAAAAATTTTTTCTTTTAAGTTTTTGCCTGACTCAAAAAATCTCACAGTGTGACTCTAAATGCAAGAAAAATAGGTGTTTGTGGTGGGTTGAGGGCTCTAGCCAATAAGCCTAATCTTGATGCCTAACACTGACTCTAAAGGGGGTACGAGGGGTAAAGCCCCCCGTGGTATGGAGTAAAATATTTAAGAAAAATCACTACGTTGTTCACTTGTTGGTGAAAATGGCCGTTTTCACAAGGAAAATGACTGTTTCACCTATTTAATTGGTTGTTTTCACCAAATTGACCATTACAAGGGGGAAAAAGACCATTTTCTCAAAATAACCATTTTACCCTAAAAATGGTCATTTTGGCAAAATGACCATTTTTTTCTCTAAAACTGCCATTTTCTACCTTGAAGTTTGTGTATAAAAATTGAAAGTCAATTTTTCAAAGAGGGAGGACTTTTATTGATATATGTGTACTAAAAGCTCAAAAAAATTCTTTCCAAAGATCGTTCCATATTTCTTAAAGGTTTTTTACAGAATTTTTCAACCTTTCGAGGTCTTTTCCTAAAGGTAATTATACATGGTGGGTCGACCAACCTTTCTCCTTTTCCTTTATTTTTCTTTCTCTTTCTTTTATCCATCTACTAGTTAGATGTGATAATTTATTATTTGTACATCATTGCTACTGTATTTATTTGATTATTTATTTCATTTTATTTTTGTTCAACTTTTTATTTTATTTTATTTCATATACTAACATTATAATTTTGTTGTGATTTAATTTGTTTTATTTATTGGGCTTGATTAACCTTTCTTTTTACCATTTCATTAGACATCGGTGAAGTAGCCTGTTGCCATTCCTTTATTTTTTTTTATTTCTTTTTCATTTCTATTATTTTTATTTTGGTCTTTATTTTTTTTTTGCTTATTCTATTTATTCATTTTATTTATTTAGATTGTATTTTAGGATATTTCAAATGTAATGAAGTTTATTTTTAGTAGTAGTGCTGGAGATGTTGCACCCGAATTTGACTTGGTTCAGGTCGTGCTGAAGACATTACACCTGAAGCTGATGGAATTTGGCTAGTGCTGGAGATGTTACACCCAAAGTTGATTTTTTCCTTCAGATAATGCTAGAGATATTACATCTGAAGTTGACTTGGTTTAGGTAGTGTTCGAGACATTGTACCCAAAGTTGGTGATATTCAGGTAGTGCTAGAGACGTTACACCTCAAGTTAATTTTTTCTTTCAGACAGTACTGGAGACATTGCATCTAAAGTAGATGGAATTCAGGCAATGCTAGAGACATTGCACTTGAAGTTGATTTTTTCCTTTAGATAGTACTAAAGACATTACATCTAAAGCTATTTGATTCAGGTAGTGTTGGAGACATTACACATGAAGTTAATGTGATTCGAGTAGTGCTAGAGATGTTACAATTGAAGTTAACTTTTTTTCTTTAGAAAGTGTTAGAGACATTGCATCAGAAGTTAACTTGGTTTAAGTAGTGCTAGAGATATTGCACTTGATGTTGATGAGATTTAGGTAGTGTTAGAGATGTTGCACCCAAAGTTGATTTTTTCCTTCAGACAATGCTAGAGACATTACATCAAAAGTTGATAGAATATGGGTAGTGCTAGAGACATTGCACCCAAAGTTGATATGATTTGTTTGAATGAACATCCCATTTTTATTGACTGTGTATCACTATCCTTGCCCCCTACAACTGAGCAAATGGTGTTGGATTGTTATTGGCACATCATTTCTGATGTTGCATAAAAATTTGGCTTACTGCCTATGAAGAAAAAGAAGGTGAAATGTGTTAGTCATTAGAGTTCATTTATAGCATGGATGCATATTATGTGAGTCCATCTTAGATTCATGTCATAGCTATATTGTTATGAATTTTTTTTATGTCTTTTACATTGTAATTCTATTTTAATTATTCATTTTATTGATTTATCAATGTTCTAACAAAAAGATAAAGGCAATGAACAAAATATGATAATTTTATAAATAAAAGCTTTGAGTACAAAATTTTTTGTACTAGGAAGCTGAAGGGTGTTTTTGGGTCCGAACCATCTAGAGCTCTGCCTCAATTATATCCAGTATGCTAGACATCTCATGATGAGACTCCTCGATCTTCATGTCAAGGTCTATGTGAATGTGGTGGAGTAGTTCTATCATTCGGGCTTCTATGCCCTATAAAAGAGTCTCGTATGATGGTGGAAGAGGTGCTACAGAAGATGGGCCCACCTCATTTGTCCTTTACATTTGAACTGGTGGCTGAAGAGGTGAGTCTACACCTAACAGCTTGGCAAGGTCGACAGTAAAGCGATCATCTTCTCCTTGCTATTCTCCTACTTATTTATCTAGCTTAGTATTTGTTAGTAACTTATATCTTACTAGTGCCTGTGAGTTAGCCTTCACAATCCCTATTACTATACAAGTATTGCCATTGACCTAGAGCTACTATTGGAATGTTTTACTAAGATGCTACTCTAGAATACCCAGTCCTAGTAGGATGGCTATGATGACTCCTGTAACAATGAACCCTTTGCCAAAGGATCTACTAGCTCAATGCAAATGCTTGAGAATGGTCCATGCTGAGTTGAATTGGATACTATGCTTCATTGCCTAAAGCCCATAGAGCTCGATCCGATTCACCTGATCGGCACTGCTTACATGTCTAAGGTAATTAATAGTGGAGACTCTATATAGATAGTGGTGGATAGAATCATTAATGGATGACACCTTAGTTTAACTAGCATTATAGACTGTACCAATATGACTAAGGAACTCCCAATGCTCGTCTAGACTCTCTGAGATCTTTATAGCCCCATCAACCTATAAGTAGAGTAGCTTAGTGAATTGTAGAAATGATATACAGTATCTAGTTCTGAGAGCAGCAAACTATATGGTAGAGGTGTTGCTTGGATGTGCTCGTTAGAAGTGAAATGTGCTTAAGAACTTTAAAGTGATGGTAGGGTATATAGTGCATGTCTGAAAGTAAAACTTTTACCATCCTACTTGTGCTAGTAGCTGGTCTACCCTTTCAAGCACACCTAGGTTCCTGAGGCTTTGTGTGGATAGGTAGTAGCTCCCAATCTATCTAATGGTCCAGGGGTATCAAAACCACTTAACTCCTAATCAGTAAGCTAATGCAGTACAACCATATGCTTGGGCATGGGTTGGTGATGTGGGTGGCTCTATTGGCATTGTGAAGGCATGGTTATGTGCATATATAATGTTTTGATGCAAAGGTAAAATGGTGAAATTATAGGAAAATGACAAAAATGAAAAAAAAGGTAGCTTTAAAAAAAAGTCTCTAAAAAAAACCATTTTTGGCTAGGGTAAAATGGAGGTTTTTGCTTCTAGAAAATGGCCGTTTTGCTTGAAGTAAATGGCCATTTTTTATGGAACCAAAAATGCCCGCTTTTAAGTGCAAAATGGCCATTTTTAGTAAGAGAATGCCAATTTTTGCCAAAAATGCACATTTTTCACTTCTTAGGCTATAACTGCACTAATGTATGCATAATTCCTCATGCCACTTGAGTTTTTCCATGTTTTTTGCAGTGATAGGCAATAAATTTCTTCAAAGACTTCATAAGATTCTTGATCTTCCTTGCACATAGGTAACTTCTATTCTAGCTCCCTATAGTGGTTTGAAATTTCTTTAAAGAGTCTTTTCTCAAAGCTGCTACCTAATTTTAGGACCCATAATTCCATGTCTTTTAGTTTTCTTATCAAGAATTATGCCCCCTATCTGAAGTGTTTGCTGCAATCCTAGGTGTGTCCTATTCATTTGATACATTGCCTTGCTATCTAGCTTGCATTCTTCATTACCCATATGAAATGGTTGATAGGTTAGGCATACTACTATTGTTGGTTGCTAGATGGGTCCTAAAGAGAGAACTAGTATCATTAAATGTACTATTAGCCTATGTTAAAGGCTATATTGACATTGTATCCCTATTTGTGGGCATGTACTTATTCATATTTGTCTCCAAGTATCTAACAGTTTCATCTGAAGACCATTTTGGAGATTATTAGTTGTTTAGTGGAGTCAGTGGTTTGATGAAGGGTTTGAATCCTTTTCCTCTAATCCTTGCTGAAATAATCCTTAGCCTTGATGTTGTGCTATCCAGAGAAGCTAAATTTTTTTTGTGGAAGCCTATTTCTCCTGTAGGTTTGTTTTATGAATAGACTACCCCTAAAGGGGTTTTTACCCTATCCTTTAGTCTGTCTTTTACCTAGAAAGCCATTTCAGGTTTTTATTAGTGGCAAACTTTTGAGGATAGACTACTCTTGTGGGTTTTCACCCGATCCTTTGCTTGACTCTTGCTTAGGATGCCTTTATAGGTTTTCATTCCTAATAGCTTTTTTTTAGGTCTGGTTATAGGAGAAGCTTTGCTTGTTAGATAAACCTCTACCTCGTGTCTTTGGTTTTCATAGTCTAAAGCATTTGCTATCCTATGCCATCATGTGTCATTTTGCAGATGTTAAGTAATGGGTCTTTTAGTTAGGTGCTTTAATTGATAATAACATAAGTTTTAGGAACTCTTGGGTTTTCCTACAGTATATGCAATGTAGTGGTGCATCAAGCTAAGTTCCTTTAGTCAATTTTCATAAGGTTACTTTTGGCATCCCTACTCGATGTGTGAGGTAGTTTAGTGAGACTCAAGGTATTGTTACTTGCCTATTGTCCTTTAAAAGGGAAGATCTATCTATCACCTTTATTACTGGTTGTCATGACTTGCAAAAGTAATTGCCTCTAAAGACAAACATTCTACCTAAGGCTATTTGCAACTCTCAAACTTCTAATCTATATAAAGAATAGGTAATAGGCCCTTCTCAGGA
>CANXYI010668083.1:0-11876 GCA_948208565.1 Hura crepitans
TCTTAATAGATATTGGGGCCTAGGCTAAGACTGTGTCTATGATTGACCCTCTCTTCTTTTCTTACCATTCCTTAACACTGCACTGGACTATCCCATAGTGAATTTCCTCTTCTGCTAGAAGAAATCCCTCTTTTCTTGCATCATTTCTTCCACATCATATGCAGCTAACACCAATACTGCAAAATGATTCTCTTTGGGGTTGGCTATCTACATTCTCAGCTCGACATTCATCCCAATTAAGAATCACTTGCATTTATTTTCATCAGTAGGGATGAACTCTACAGCATACTTCAATAATCTAGTAAAATCTTTCTCATACTTTGATACTATCCTTCTTCCCTGCTTCAAATCATGGAATTCCTATCTCCTTTTGTCCTTATATGAATCAGTTATATATTTCTACCTGAACACTTTAAGGAAAAACTCCTAAGTCATGTTTGCCACTTTTTTCTCCTCTTAATAGTGTTCCACCAATTGTAAGCTTCTTTTTGAAGAAGATAAGTGGCACACTAAAAATTTTATGCTTCTATACAATTCAACTGCTCTAAAATTCTAAAAGTCCTATCTAACCAGTACTTAACCCTAACATTATCATCCTCCTTCCTCTCGAGGAAATCAATAGCTCCCATCTTCCTTAACCTTTTTAAAGGAGTCTTTTGTTGAGGAGCTAGTGGTGAAGGTGGTCCTAGAGTTAGAGGAGGTGGAGGTAGAGCAATAGTAGTAGTATGTCTGAGTAAATTCACTATCTACTGTAACAAAGTAGGAGATGCTTATGCTTATTGTTGACAAAGCACATGTGGCTATAGCTACTATGTAGCATCATTGGGTTTAGGTACTGATGCATTACCTATCCCTTGTACAGTAATGGGTGCAAAACTAGCCACATCTTTAGCCCCTCCTTTAGGTACCTAATTAGCCATATGATTACTACAAAAGAAATAACTTATCAGCCTCGCACATCATTACAGTTTAGAGGAATTAAAACTTAGATAGTTGCATTCATGTACACTTCCTAGGAATATTAAACCGAGGCTCTGATACCACCAAATGTGACACCCCGTGCTGGATTCTTAAAGAAACCTAATAAGTACTGCACTTCCCACTAGGTCACCTATCCTAAAATTCCTCCCTTGTTCCTTCATTTAACTTTTACTTATTCCTAAATATTTAATCCTACCTAACTCCAAATTCACTCTTGTTTGATCTTACACACTACTTAGTGTCATACCATGTTATTCATGCTAAAATTGGCTAATTATAGGTTAGTCAGGTCATTTCAAAAATCCAATAGCATAATAACTATCTAAGTAACTATCAAAAATTTTAAACATGTAAAAACACTACTATCACTCATATTCACATCTCTTAGACCCTTCTAGTCCCCCAAGTATCAACATAACATCATTATTCTAACAATTATCAGCACAAGCCTTAGACCACAATCATGAAAACACAAATTAGAGCCTCAAGCTCATATATCATCAACACATATCAACCAAAAGACATACATCCTCAAAAGTATTGATAACTTCCTTATTACAACATAGTTCATACCTATATAATTACATTACATATCCTCTATATAATTCACACCCATTTCCCACCTAAGTAGATAGAGTGAAAAACTATGCAAAATTTTTAGTTCCACCTTTATATATTTATCCTTTGAACTTGGTTGCACACTTCATGAGGCTACGTCTCTATTTTGGGTACCTACACATCAAAATAGGTATGCTGAGTATATAATGTACTCAGTGGTGAACTCAAGCATTTAAATCAAGTCATCTTATTTATTTATGCATACATAACCATAAGAATATTTTATTCCAATTATCAAGTTCAACTTTTAATGTCTATGTGCAAAATGCCCTCAAACCTATATATGCAAATTAATCACTTATTTATTCATTCAAATGTAAGTAAACTATTAACTTAAGCCACATCCAATGATAATATCCAATAACATGAATATTAGGCTAATAAAGTTCATATGAGCAAAAATTACCAAAATACCCTTATGTACACATGCTACAGTATTATTTAGATAATGATGCCCAATTATGCATTTTTAACTATTATTACCTCTAATTTAATTCATTTGTTGTTTATTTAATTAATTTAACTGGCCTAACAAGAAAGATGACATTGACATACACTGGACCTAGAGGGAATAAAAATAGTGCAATGATCCATATTCTGAACCCCGACCGCTGCACTGGCCTGATTGAGTCATAGCAACCAAAGTGCAGATAACATAAGGTGTTCTGTCTAATAGACCAGTCTATCTAACAAACTAGTACAGTGGGCCTTTGAGACTTTGGCCACTGTACTAGCCTTATTTAAAGATCGATAATGGCATAATTGGGTCTGCCTAGTAGACTGGTCTATCCAACTGACTAGTGTAATAGCCCTCCAAGACCTATACCGCTTCACATGCAAAATTAAGCAACTGGCATTAGGTGGTAAAGGTAAGCAAATGTCTATCTAACAAACTAGTATAGTGGCCCCAATATAGACCTAAGCTGCTCTACTAGCCCTATCTGACAAGTAGACAGTGTAGCAGCTACTAATATCCTTAAGTTGATCGGTCAACCTATCTAGTAGGTGTCTAACTAATGGGCTATTAACTTAATTTATATTTATTTATTCAAAGATTAAAAAATAGACAGTTAATAATTTTATCTTCTAATACAATTTTATCCCAATCTATTATGGCCAAAATTAGGTTATATCGGGTAAATTTCCAATATTATTTTCAAGTACTATAATTGCCAATAATTAAAATATATTATGCTTGGTTTTAATCCCTAACTATTTCTCATATAATTGCCATTTACTGTCTAGTGGTATTTTTGATTCAAGTAATGGTCAAACTGGACAGTTATAAGTTATTTCGTCAAGTTTCAATAGCCTTTTCTAGGTTCATTAGTCAACATTTTTCAGTGTAGTTTTCATTATTTCCACAATATTCATAAGCCCTAAGACATAAAAGCACTAGACTATTTACAAAGGCAAAACATAGGCATTATTTCCATTATATTAAATCACAAATAATAGCCCTCAAAGGAATATATTATAGGCACATTGTTTGATCCTAAGTTATAGCCCTTAAAGGCATATTACATAATAATTTCAAGTGACCTTTTTTGTCAAGTTTAAGTCTCATTTTAAGTCAATATTCAAGTTCATTTCCTAGGACATTAATTGCCTTTTTAAGACACATATAAAACATTCATGTCATACCATGCACATTACATACAATTTAGATTATTTATGCTAATATATTTATGCCATTTTAAGGCCATTATCCTATGTTTTAGGTCACCTATTCATTTCATACCATTTACCGAGTATACATGGCACTATCATTGCTAATGTCCTCGAATATAATGATGTACAAGCATTGATCATGCATTTCCATAAGATCACTCACACATCCATACTTCCATACATAGCCTAAGTGTATTCTTACACACACATTTACACTTTCATGCCCATTTAAATAACTTAACCATAGTATATGTATTAGCCATTCAAGGAATTCACCACAATCATGGACTAAACCAACTTATCACATGCCAAACCTTCCTTTAATATAATATTGGTCTAAAATACATGCCAGGATAATTAGCTACATAGACACAACCTACAACTATATACCATATGTAATAATTATCACTCACTATCACAAAATCAACAACTAACCAAACCCATACCCATGCTAAAGCTCTCGACCAACAAACCATCCACACATGACAAACTAAAACTTCTATCAATCAACACCTATTTCAATGCTATTTTACTCAATATATTTAAGGGATTTTCACTCAAGCTTTGAAGTGCCATTACTCAACACTAAATTACACAATTTTGAAACATATTTCTTGCCTCCTAAAGGTTAAATGTCATAAAGAAAATGCCAATGTTCACTTACTTGTTAAGAAGGAACATTTAAAGCTTCAACTTTACAAGCTATCCAACCCTCCCACGATGACTTCGTCACCTTTTTCATCCCTTTCCTTGCCACAATTCACCTCAAACACAATTCACACATATCCCTATAGATGTTAGGCACCATAAATACCTATTTCTAACTAAAAAATCTCAAGGAAACCCAAAGGGAAGATAAGAAACTCACTCAAACACCCATGATAGACAGTTTCTATCTAAGAAATTTTACGGAATTTTAATTTATCAATGGTGTCTCCTTTTCTAGTGCTTTTTCTTATACTAGCTCCTTAAAACACCAAATAGAATTTAAAATGTGAGAATTTACAGAAATGGCTGGAGGAAAATGATGAAAATGCTCTCTCTTCCCTAGAATAGCATTGGCTTGTGGATAGCAAGTGAATAAAATTATTTTTCTTTATTTTAGTGGAATTGTCCACTTGTCAAGCTAGTTTGCCACTTGATATGGCCCTTAGGCTAGCTAGCTTAGTACAGTCGAGTCCCGTGACCTCCCAAACCATCCCGAAATGGCTTAGTTTTTGGTAAAACTTTATAAAATCACCAAAATTTATAGGAACCTTAAAAAATACACTATTTATTTTAAAATTCATATTTTAATCTCCTTTACATGCTCATAAATTTTTGCAACCAAATTCTATTGAGGGGATAGTTTTCAAACTTTCTTGATTAGCATGCGAACCTCAAAAATTATGAGAATTTGCAAATAACCTCAGAATTTAAAAATTCTTTCATTGATGAACTCAGTGAAACTTTTGTGCTTTATGGTACGACATTTTCGGGTCCAGCTAAGCACATACCAGGTCATTCCTAGCCTAAAAGTTTTTTATTACACAAATTAGTGGGCTATAATTTGAAATGGATTATTTGTTCTTCTAAATCTTTAAATTTTGCTTTTTTCATCAATTTAAAGCCACTCAAAGTTTTATAACCAGTGTCACTACCTTGATTTATATGCAAGTGACCTGACATTCGGGCACACTTCTTGAACCTTGTGGCACTATTCATAGAGCCTTAAAACATAGGCATTACAAGATAGCCTATTGGATGGGTTTACTACATAACTAGGGATGTAATATCTTCTTAAACACTAGAATGTCTCATATTGATAATGGGTATCATTATCAGTGTTCTAGATGAGATCCTTTGTACATATTATAAATGATGTTTTGTATGATGATATGTTAGTGTAAATGTAGTTGCTACTAAAGTCCATAAGGGCCATTGCACACATGATACATTATGTTACACAGGTGTAGCTGTAGAGGACTAAAATAAAGGCCCAATGTATAAGCTTTTCAATGAGTGCGGTTGTCAAGGTCTTGGATGAGAACCCACACTTATTGGTTATGATACATAATGTTATATAGGTGTAGCCATCAAAGTCCAAAATAAGGGCCCTGCATACCCTTTGATCCTATTATCCATTATATCATATATGATCTCTCGAGTGTGGGTAAAATTGTTCATATAACCAAACTATTATGTGTTAATACGATTAAAATGGCTAAGACTATTAAGGCTATGATTTAATGAAAGTGAGTTATTTAAATGTGAAGTTAATTGTAATGTGAAGTTGGTTGTAAATTATGAATGCTAATCACCACATATATGATTGCCTTAGTAATATGCATCTATGCTAGCATGTAATGGTTGATTGCTTTATGTTAAATAGATTTAGACTAGTAAAATTATGCAAATAGGAATATGAAATTAGTAGTCCAAGCCTAAAATATAGTTTACTAACACTAGGAGATGAATGCTACAAATGGTTAAACTTGATTGAGATTTATTAATGGGATTATCCATGTATTAGTTATTGCATATGTATGCCATAATTGGGTGTAATGTTGCATTTGTATGTAAATGCAATGTATATTTCATTAAATTCACCACTAATCAAATGCTTAGCATGTTGGTTGCTTCCTATGCATTGGTTATATATAGTTTGTGTTGCCAGCCTCAAGCAGCAGTAGTATAACAATTCAAGTATCAAATTTAAAGGCACTCGGTAGAAGTTTAGGGTGGATTAGTTAAAAACTAATGTATATTATCTTTAAATATTATAATGTAACTTATATCTATCAGCTTAGAGATAAATTTGTGTACATAAGAGATATATGCATGCTTGATAATTTTTATTGATGTATAGATGTGTGTGATGGGAATGCATATTTGCTTAAGCAAAATGGCAATAATGCCTTATGATGTGAGTTGACTAGATGAACTATGATAGATTAAAAGGATGCTACAATGTTGCGTGATTACTGAAGCAGATGTAAAAGTTTTAATGCAAGTTTAAAATTTTGGTTTTCCTTTTTAACAGTCATTATGTTGCTAGATTTTCATTAAATTGTTCCTATAATTAATTTGGTAAAAAGACATGTGATTTAGATTAAATTGATATTTAAATTATTGCCTAATGCTTTTGATACTTTGATAAAATGTTCTTATAAGATAATGGGCACAAATTATTAAAAAGGGTTAAGAAGATAAGGTAAGGGCATGTCATTTCTTATTCGAGCTAAGAGGTGGATCGGGTAAGGGGTGGGTGTCATATTTAGTAGTATTAAAGCAAGTTTAGGCATTCCTAGGCATAAAGTTACATAAATGCCATAAGATTAGGAACATGTGCTATAATGAGCTACACTGTTAGAGGTTGATATCTTTTTTTATAGCAATTCGAGATGAGTAAGCATAACAGCCTCAATAGTGATGAAGAAATGGCTAGCCATGAACTGATAATCATTAATGAGCTTGCTAGTTCAAAGGCTCCAATGTATGGTGTTACGGCAAAACCTATTCCCACACAAGTATAGCCATTATTATTCCTATAGATTGTAGATGTGCTTAAATAGACTGCTATTTTAGTTGCTCCACCAACAACATAAATGCTAGTGCCACCTCTACAGCCTTAGGCATTATACAAAACCTATTTGGAACAAGTAAAGAAAATTAGGCATTAGAGTTTATAGAGGTACAAACTAATGATTCAACTAGAGCTAAATGCTAGCTAGAGTGGACAAATAGAATTCTACAATAGTTGCAATGTACATTAGCAGTGAACTTGACATGTTCAACTTTTTTAGTGCAAGAGAAAGCTTTCCATTGGTGGGAGAAAGCATCTAAATAGAAGGTAGTTGAGGATATGACATGGGAGTTTTTTCTGTAGGAATTTAGAAAAAGGTATATTTTAAAAAATTATATTGAGAAGAAAAGGCAAGAGTTCTTTGACTTAAAGTAGGGATGGAGATTTATGTTAGAATATGAGAAGGACTTTGCATGGCTAAATGGATATGCAAAGGAGTTTGTTCCCACAGAAGAGGAAAGATGTAAGAGGTTTGATAAAAGCCTCAATACTGAGATCATAATGTAGATATCTACTTTAAATATTAGAGAATTTATTTCCTTGGTAGTTGCTGCACATAATATGTAACACTTACAATAAGAAAGAAGAGAGAATTTTAAGAAGAAGAAACCTTTTACACTAAGACAATTTATTTTAGCTTTAAAGGCATGCAAGAAATCAAAAGGAAATCAAATTCCTTAACAATCATAGAGGCAAGTTTAGACACAGAGATTAAATCATGGATCTCAATTTAACCCTAGACAGTAGCAGCAAGCCTCTAGTACACTAGTTTCTACAGCCGAGAGTGCACTAGTTGTGTGTTAAATGTGTGAAAGGAGGCATGGTAGGATTTTCTTGAAGATAAAATTAGAAGAGTGCTTTATTTATGGGTTTAAGGACTATTATCAAAGAGATTACCCTAGGAAATAAGCAAATGCTTTCTAGTTGTAACATCCTCCCCAGCAGCTTCCAAAAATCTAAAAGAGAGTAGAAGTGATAGAAATGATAGAGCTAAAAGTAGTCAGAAGTCAAGATATAAAGCTAGAGCACCTGTACAACAGTATACAATCAGAGCCAAAGAAGAAGCTGATTCTCTTAATGTGATAATAAGTACATTCTCTTTGTTTAAATTACCTACTTTAACTTTGATAGATCAAGGGCCCATAAATTCATATATTTTTACTACACTTTCACAAGATAGAGAGTTAGAACTAGAAACTATCGATATAGATGTTATGGTTAGTAACCTAAATGTATAACATGTGATATTTAATAAGGTGTATAGAGATTGTCCCCTGATGGTTTAAAAGTATGTATTTCCTATAGATCTTATTAAGCTTTTATTTGACAAGTTTGATATTATCCTAGGTATGAATTACTTATATAAACATTGAGCTATGGTAGATTGTAAGCAAAAGAGAATCACACTTAAAGCATTAGATAAGAATGATGTGATGGTGATTAGTGAATGAAATTCCTTGTCTAATGTGATTTCAGCTATGATAGTTAGGTGATTGATATGGAAAGGATGTGAAGCATATTTATCTCATGTAATTTATACCTAAAAAGTTGAATCAAAACTTTGTTAGATACATGTGGTATTAGACTTTCCAAATGTGTTCCCAAATGAATTACTAGGGTTGCCACTAAAAAGTGAGCTTAATTTTGAGATTGAAGCATACCCAGGTATAACACCTATATCAACCACTCCATTTAGCATGATAGTAGTAGAACTAAATGAATTAAAAGTGTAACTATAGGATTTACTTGACAAGGGCTTTAATAGACCGAGTGGCTCACCATGGTGCACTAATATTATTTTTAAAGAAAAAGGATCACTCACTTTAATTGTGTTTTTACTATAAAGAATTGAATAAGGTAACCATTAATAGTTAATATTCATTGCTGAGGATTGATGATCTATTCGATTAATTGCAAAGAGCAAGTGTATTTTCAAAGATTGATATGAGATCAGGGTACTAACAATTAAGAATTAAAGAATTTGATATTTTAAAGATAGCTTTTTGCACTAGGTATAAACATTATGAATTTTTGGTAGTGCTATTTAGGCTTACCAATGCCCTTAGAGCATTTATAGAATTCATGAATTAAATTTTCAAACTATACCTATATCAATTTGCTGTTGTTATTATTGATGATATCTTAATGCATTCAAAGACCAAAGAAGAACATGAATAGCATTTAAGGCTAGTGTTATAGATAGAGAGAGAGAAACAATTATAGGCCATGTTATGAAAATGTAAGTTTTAGTTAAATAAAGTGGCTTTTCTTAGACATATTGCTTAAGTTTACTGTATTAGAGTAGATCTAAACTATATCTAAGCTATGTTAGGGTGGAAGCCTCATAGCAACATGACAGAGGTTCGGAGTTACTTTTGATTGGCTAGCTATTACAAGAGATTTGTTAAATGATTCTCCGTGATTACTACTCCGATGGAAAATTTATTACAAAAGGATGAAAAATTTGAATGGGATTATAAATGTCAAGAAAGCTTGGATAAACTAAAATCAATATTGACTGAAACTCTTATCCATATATAGCTCGAGTTGGGAAAGGATTTTGTTGTGTACAATGATGCATCCTATAATAGGCTTAGGTGTTTATTGATATAGGATGGAAAGGTAGTAGCATATGCCTCACAACAACTAAAACAACTTAAGCAAAATTATTCGACACATGACTTAGAGTTGGTTGCTATTATTTTTGCTTTGAAGGTATAGAGGCACTACTTGTATGGTGAAAAATGCTATATCTATATCGTTCATAAAAGTCTAAAATATCTCTTAGCATAAAAAGAATTAAATCTAAGACAACTACAATAGATGGAGTTGATAAAAGATTATGACTATTTAAGTAACTACCATATAGGAAAGGCTAATGTATTGGTAAATGCCTTAAAAAATTTTATAGCTACCATAAGAGCAATGATTGCTAGTCTTCAATACATGGATGACGAGTCTTTTTATCAGAATTGTAAATTAAGCCTAATTTAGTTTGTGAAGGAAGCATAGATATAAGATAATCATTTTATGCATGTTATGAGTCATGTCAAAGAGGGGAAGGCTAAGGAATTTGAGATTAAGGTAGATAGGTGTCTATATCTTTATGACAGGTTATGTATGGTAGATATAGAGGAAATCAAGAAAAAGGTCATATAAGAGGCACGTAATGCACCTTATGCAAAGCACCCATGAAGTACAAGGAGTATCTAGACCTAAAACTGTATTATTGGTGCCAAAAGATGAAATGAGATATGGTGGAATACGTATCCTGATGTCTTATTTGTCATCAAGTCAAAGCTGACCATCAAGTTACTTCTAGATTGCTCCACCATATAGCAATTCCATAAAGGAAAAGGGAAAATGTTACCATGGATTTTGTGTTTGGATTGCCCAAGATTAGGAGTAAGTGTGATGCTATATGGGTGATTGTAGATTGCTTGACTAAGACAATGCACTTTATTCTAGTTAAGATGGATTATTCTTTAAAGAAACTGGCACAGCCATATAAAGATGAGATTGTGAGATTGCTTAGGGTACCACATATCATCACATCTTATCAAGATCCCAAGTTTACTTCTAGATTTTAGAACAAAACTCCATGACACTTTGAGTACTTATATCACATTTTGTATGATTTTTCATCCATAAACTTATAAACAATCAGAGTGGGTTATACATGTACTCGAGGATATGATACAGAGTAGTGCAATAGAGTTCAAGGGAAGCTAGGATTAGTACCAACCATTAGCAAAATTTTCTTATAACAATAGCAATCAATCTAGTTTAGGTATGGCTCCATATGAGGCATTATATGGGAGTAAATGAAAAACTCCCCTTTGTTGGAATAACTAGGTAAAAGTAAGTTGATGGAACCTGATTTAGTTTGTGTTGCTGAGAAAAAAGTCAAAGTGATCAAGTAGAGATAGAAGGTAGCTACAAATTAAAATAATTCATATGCTAACTTAAAGTAAAAGGATATTGAATATAAGGATAGTGAAAAGTTATTTTTTAAGGTATCATCATGGAAAAAGATGATTTGATTTGGTGAAAACTGTAAGTTAAGTCCCATATTTATTTGTCCATATGAGATTACAAAACAAATAAGACCTGTAGCATATCGATTATCCTTGTTGCTAAAGTTGCAATAAATTCATGATGTATTTAATGTATCTATACTGAGCTGATACCAATCCAAACCTACTCATATGTTATCTATGGAAGAAATAGGGGTTTAACCATATCATACATATAAAGTGGAATCAATATGGATTTTGGCATAGGAAGTTAAGGAGCTAAGATACAAGGTGGTACTGATAATGAAGGTATTATGGAGACACTATAACACTAAAGAAGCCACCTAGGAGAATGAGGAGCAAATGAAAGCTCAATATCTACATTTATTTTAGTTAGGTAATTCCAAGGATGAAATTGTTTTAAGAGGGGAAGAAATGTAACACCCATAATTTTTCGAGTTATGAATAGTACTTACCAAACAATGAATATTATTTTTCAAGGCTCAAGTCACACCAATGCTACTGAATGAAAGTATTAACTATAATATAATTATGGGTGGAATTCAAAATGAAATCAAGTCATTTAAGGGGTTAAAAATGCAAGTAATGCTTTCATGGTAGTGTTTTATGAATAGTAACCTAGTTAAAGTTGAATGACTCAAAATTGTAAAAGTGCTCAAAATAAGACAAAAATAGCAAGATCTAATGCTCAAAAAATCTAAATAAGAAAATAGAATTAGATTTAGAATTTTCTGACATTTGGAAGTAATTTAATGGAACTAATTAAAGACAAAAATGCTACTTTTAAATTTTTCCTCTTTGTATTAAATTATAATTTTTTTTAGATATTTAAAACACTTGTTTATCTAATTTTTAGCATTAAGAGGTAATTAAAATGACATCTTAAACACAAAAAATTAATTTTTAAAATGAATTAAGGTGTGAATTAATCACAACCCTTTGGTATGCCACATGTCTAGAATCTAACCATTCCCTACACCATATATATATATATATATATATAT
>CANXYI010668227.1:0-10982 GCA_948208565.1 Hura crepitans
CAATCACTGAGGTCATGATGTTAGCCACTTCACTATATTGGTGCAACCACGACAGTTTTGATATGGGACCACTGCACTAGGTAGGTATATTAGTCGAGGTCTTAAGATAAGCCACTACACTATACTAGTACAACAATTGAGGTCTAGTTATAGGCCACCGCACTATGTAGGGTAGGTGCAGCTACCGAGGTCTTGTGATAGACCATTACACTATGCTAGTGCAACAACCGAGGTCTAGTTATAGGCTATTACACTATGCAGGTGTAGCCGTCGGGGTCCAAAAAGTGGGCCACTACACAATCTAGATTTCCCTTGTAATCCAGTGTTTTAAAGTTTCATCTTTCTAGCTGGGCCTAAAAGATAAAATAAATATAATAAAGAGTGATAGTAAATGGTGAGTGGAAAATTTATAAAAATGAAGTCTATAACATGAAATTGATAATTAACTTAATAAGATAGAAAAATAAATTATCATTGTTATTATTATTATTATTATTATTATTATTATTACTATCATTATTATTATTATTATTATGACACTATCTGAGTATATTATATGATGCATGTATGACTTGTATGATGCATATGTGACTGTATGACATGCTTTTATTGTATTAAATTCACCACTGAGTATTGTATTTAGCATATCAGTGTTCCGATGTACAAGTAGTAGATAATGTAGCTGATCAGCCTTAATAAGGTGTTGTAGTGTAACAAACTGATTTTGAGGGTATATTTCTATTCTCATTATGGTTTTAGAAGGCATACATGTAATTCTTATAGGGTTGGGTTTAGTTTTTATAAGACTGAATGTTTATGTTAACAAATAGCTGATAGATTTATATGATGTATGGTTAAATTTACACTAAATGGTATTAATATTTATGTTCTAATGTTATGTGGGCTCGGGGCCTTGTGTTATAGTATTATAGAGTTAATTACGATCTGTACATTTATAATAAAAGGTTAGTATAAAGATTTGAGTACTATCTAAATGAAAAATATGCAAGTCTATAAGTGTAAATGAATAAACCCTTAGAGCAATATCAAGATAGGTGGCTTAGTGGAAGGTAGCACCACTTGTCTAGTTTCTTTGACAATCAGGTTGGGGGTGTTATATGACGTGCCATGTATATGCCTCGGCCATACCATGAAATAATGCTTACATGCCTTTTTCCATCAAATTCACTGTATACACATATCATACTACCCTTAACATGCCATTTCCCATTTAATACCCTATGCTACCATGGCATACACATGGCTTACAACTCAAGGCACCGAAAGGAACCTCTTGGCTGCTTATAGTGACACCACTAAAGCTTCCCTTTCCCACCATTCATAAGCAAAATTCATATATTTCCAGATCCACCACACTAAAAACCATTAAATTTCCACCTTAATCACACCAAACACCCACCATACACACACCTAAACCTCTCAACCAAAATTAGGCCATGACCTTTTATAATGCCTATGCATTGAGGATTCATGAATAGTGCCAATGGGTTTAGGAAGTGTGCCTAAGGTGCCGGGTCACTTGTATGAGAATTGAGGTAGCAGCACTGGTCACAAAAATTTAAAGGGCTCTAAAATGATGAAATAAGCCAAAATTAAAAATTTAGCATAACCAATAAATCATTTCATGCTATGAACTAGTAGTCTATAAGATTAGATTGAGTCAGGCTGAAAATGACTCGAGATGTGCCCGAACAGACCTAAAAATACCATACCCTAAAGGTCAAAAATTCCTCTGAGTAAATTGGTGAAGGAATTTTTGAATTCTGAGGTTGGTTGCAAATTCTCATAATTTTTGGGTTTAACATGTAAATTGAGGCAATCTGTAAACTACCCTATTGATGGAATTTGGTCAAAAAATTTTATAAGCGTGTAAATGGGAATAATTGAGTATTTTTAAAATAAACGACATAATTTTTTGAGGTCCTTATGATTTTTAAAATTTTTTTGAAGTTTCTACCAAAATTGAGCTATTTTTGGAAGGTTCAGGTGGCCGTGGGACACACTAGTGCAACCTTAGACACCATAGGACCCTTACATGTGTCAACCCAAGTGGCCACATGGCTAAACCCACCCACCCCACTCAAATTTCTTTCTTTCTTCTTCCTTGGTGGACCAATGCCACACTTGCTATTTTTTACCATTTTTATCATTTTCTAAGATATTTTCAACATCTAATGGCACTTAAATTCCCTCTAACGTGTTAATAATGAGAGGATGAAGGATTTAGAGGCTAAATAAAGGTCAATAATTCAAGAAAAATCCTAAAAGGAGTAAGGGTGTAAAAAATCAACACTGAAATTCAAGTGTTCAAAAGTAAGTGTTTTAGGCTTTTACAATTTATTTCCTAGGGAATTTAAGGTTCCTTAAGATGCCTATGTGCTTAGATTTTCATTTGTGTATGTGTGTGATCTTTAGAGGAATTTCAAAGTGAAGTTGGAGTGTATGAGAACTATGTTTGGGAATAGTGTTTAAGGTTGATTTCTATAAGGGTGGAAGCTTGAAGCGTAGGGAATTTCACTTCATTTGAACTCAAACATTCACCTCATGCCACTTAATTTCCATAGGCTAAAATTAGGAATTGAACATGGAAAAGTTATTTAGATTGCTTGTAAGGTATAGTTAAGTGAAAGGAATGTTGTACATGACTTGAATACATGATGAATGAATGCTTCTTGCGTTGATTTAATGAAATAAAATAGGAATAATGCTTAAATTCTATTTAGCTGAGAGGTACATGGGAGTAAGTGTGTATTTTATGATTTTAAAGTGGTTTTAGGGTGATAAGTATGCTTTTGGCATTGAGAGATGTTAAGACTAGTTGTGATTGTATTAGTAAATATATGGTTATGATGGTTTCCATAGGTGGCTGAGAGTTGTACAAGTGTGTGTGTGTTGGCATGATAGCAGAGAGCTGGTCTAAGGGTGTTATTAATGGTACAGTGCAGAAACTTGGTAATTAGAATGTTTTTGGTTTAGTTTGAAGTAATTATGGATTGTGATATATTAATGTTTGATAAAGGCTTGTGTGTGGGTGTATTTTGGTTATGGTCGAGGAATGTCACAAGGATATGTTAGCTTAAATGGCTTAGAAATGAGAATGTATATATAAAAGTGTACTTGTATTATGTTAATAAGCAAGTATGTGTGATTAAAATTAAGTAAATGCATATTTGAGGCCTTAGGAAGCTATGGTCGACAACTATGTGTGAAAATTATGGCATGAAAATTATGGCAAAGCATATTAAACTTATGTACATGATAAAGCACAATGGAATGAACATGTGTTGGCTTAGCTTTCTTGGCATAATTGGGATAGATATATGTAGTGCTCATGGCAAGAATTAAATGTCTTGAATGTGTTGTAAAGGATAAATAAATACTTAGACTTGGACTTAAAATTTGGCCTAAAATGGATACATTACTTTGTCATTAAAATGAACCTAAAGATGGACCAATGGAGGACTTGAAATGAATGCCTAAAATGATTAATTAGGACACTTATATGATTAGGCAGTCAAAGCCTAAGGTATAAATAATTGAATGGCATGTTTTGTCTTGGCTTTGGACCTGAGAAAATATGAAATGCATGGTGAAATTGCCACTGAAAAATGAGGTGAGATAAGCCTCAAAATGTCTATCTCAAAGTAAGAAATAGACCTATAACTATCTAATAAAATATATTTTTTGAACCTATAGATTAAATGGATTTTGAATGATTAATAATGGCAATTCGATATGGTATGAAACCAAGAATGATGTAAATTAAATTATGGCTATAATATTACCTAGAAATATGACTAAAAAAGTGATGCAAAACTGTCTGGTAGGGCCTATAACTGTTTGGGCTAAAAATTGACTGTAAGATAAAATTAGTAACTGTTTATTTTTGTCTTAAGAATATTATAAAGAGTTGATTAGTAAAGAAATAGACATAAATTGAGATTAAATAGCCCATTAGTTAGACACCCACTGGATGGGTTGACTCGTTAACTTAGGGATTAGAAGCTGCTACACTGTCTAATTTTTAGGGAGGGCCAGTGTAGCAGTCGAGGTGTATTATGGGGCCAATGTACTAGTTTGCTGGGTAGACCATTATTTTATTAGCACACTTGGTGACATTATTAGATTATGCTAATGATGTGGTGTAAGTCCTGGAGGGGCCACTGCACTAGTCTACTGGGCAGACCAGATTGAGTAATTGAATTGATACGTGACTTGGAAGGTTTATGAACTAATCCCTATGTAGTATTTTATTGTATTTGCTTTGGAAGGTCTACAGACTGATCCCCATAAATCTATCAAGCCGATGCAGTGATCAGGGTCTATAATGTTGATCAATGTACAATCTCTGTTCCCTTTAGGTTTAGTGTATTTAAGTTTCATCTATCTAGTTAGGCCTACAATTTTAATAAGATAAATAACTTATAAATTCATTATAATGGCAGATATTAATGAATTAACTAATTTAAAATAATTAAATAGGAGATTATTCACAGTATATAAGGAAGGGTATATTGGTAATTTTGACTGATACACATAATATATTGGCATGACAATATGAAATACTTAAGATTATTATTGTGTGCTTAAATAATAAATGTGACATGTTTTAAATGCTTGAATTCACCATTGAGTGTTATATACTTAGCGCATTTGTTTCGGTGTGTGGGTAACCAGAGTTAGCAAACAGCCTCATGTTATGTGCAGTACAAGTTTAGAGGGCAAGCTAGAAGGTAACTATGTGAACAATGTATAGTTTTGCACTCATGTACATAGGTGGGATTAATGGGTACCATGTGTAGAAGTGATGGAAGATGTAAATACTAATTGTAGACAATGGTTGTAATTAAGTAACTATGAAATGCCCTTGAATGTGTGATTTTACTTAATGCCTATAGAATATTAGCCTAAGACTCTAGGATATGAATTTATTAATTATGGCTTGAGGCTTGTGTTGTTGCCATGATAAATTAATGAGGTGAGATGAATATTTAGGGGATCAGAAGGGTCCAGGATGTGAGGAATAGTTAGATATGATTATTTAAAGTGTTTTTACAGGTTAAAATTTTAGATAGTCACCCAAGTAGCTATTATGCTACCGAAATATGGAAAAATTATGAAAAGCTTATAAATAGGTAATAGGGGTATAAATAGATCCCTATAACTTTAGGGGGAAACAATATAAAGTTACAATCAAGATTTAGAGGCTAATTATATTATATTAAGTAAATAGATAATAGTTATATGAATGGACACTAAGGGCAAAGTAAGGATGAGTGACCTAGTGGGAAGTGCACCACTTATTAGCTTTCTTCTAGAATTTAGTAGGAGGTTTCACATTTGGTGGTATCAGAGCATTGGTTTATAGTTCCTAGGTAAAGTACATAAGTGCAATTACTTAGGTTTATATTCCTTTGAATTGTTATACTGCATAAGGCTGATAGGTTATTCCTTTTGTAATAAATACATGGCTGATTAGGTTCCCGAATGAGGGGTCAAAAAAGTGTCTAGTTTTGCACCCACAACTATATAGTGAGCAGACGATGCATCTATACCTGAACCTAATGATGCTACACAATAGCCACAACTATAATTACTAGGCCATCAATAAGTAAAAGTATCTCCTACTCTGTTACAATAGATAGTGAACCTACTCAGACATATTACTACTGCTATTCCACCTCCTCTAGCTCTAACACCACCTCCTCCACTAGCTCTTTAATATAAAACATACTTAGAAAAATTGAAGAAATGGGGCTATTGATTTCTTATGGAGAAAGGAAGATGATGCTGTTAGAGTTGAGTATTGGCTAGATAGAACATTCAGAATTTTAGAATAGTTGAAGTGTAATGAGGAAGAGAGTTTCAAGTGTACTACCTATCACTTTTAAGAAGAATCTTATAGTTGGTGGGACACTATCAAGAGGAGAAAAGCACCTGCACACTTAACATTGGAGTTTTTCCTTAAAGAGTTTAGAAAGAAATATATACATGAATCATACAAAGACAAGAAAAGGCAGGAATTCCTTGACTTGAAGTAGGGTAGAAGGACTATGTCAAAGTATGTTAAAGACTTTACTAGATTATTAAAATATGCTGAAGAGTTTATTCTTAATGAAAAAGAAAATTGCAAAAGAATTTTGAAGTTTGAATATAGAGTTAAGAATGCATATTGCAAACTTGGGAGAGAAAGATTTTGCAGTATTGGTGGTAGTTGCATTTGATATGGAAGAGATGGTACAAGAAAAGAGAGACTTTTTTTTTAGAGGAAGAGGCAATTCATTGTAGGGTAGTTTAGTGCCACATCAGATGGTCACAAGAGAAGAAAAGAGGGACAATCTCAATCTCAGCCTTGATCTTAGTTTTAGTCAGGGTACCAGGGGTAGAGATAGGCACAGTCTTAGAGATCTAGACAAGCTTCTACAGATAGATTTCGATTTCCTCCTCGAGCTACTAATGCTCCTACCATAGCAGGCAATAAGAATAGACCCCTAACTTGTAATACTTGCCATAAACAACATTAGGCTAGTGTAGACTAGTGAGAAGAGAGGAGTGTTTTAACTATGGTGTTAGGGATCATTATCAAAGAGAGTGTCCTCAGAGACAGCTAGAGGGTGTTTAGACTTAGGCACCTATAGTTGCACCTCAGAGTAAGGGTCAGAGGTAAAATAAAAGGGACCAGCTCAATACTAGTCAAGGTACAAGGACTAAGGCTCATGCTCTAGCTAGG
Source organism: Hura crepitans (assembly GCA_948208565.1). Classification (NCBI taxonomy): domain Eukaryota; kingdom Viridiplantae; phylum Streptophyta; class Magnoliopsida; order Malpighiales; family Euphorbiaceae; genus Hura; species Hura crepitans. Next base: position 6,752 of record CANXYI010668227.1, read on the forward strand.
CAGTATGTAGTGAGAGCCAACAAAGAGGCTGCAGCACTAGACATTATAATTGGTACTTTTTATTTATTTGATGTTACAAGTTTGGCTTTGATAGACCTTAGTAATACTCACTCTTTTATATGTACCACGTAAGCATAGAATAGAGGGTTAGAGCCTGAATATGTTAATATAGATATCAGAGTCAGTAACCTATAGGACAGAGTGTAACTATGAATAGGGTGTATAGGCAGTGTCATCTAGTGATCCATAAACATCAATTTTCTATTGATTTGATTGACCTACCTTTTTACAAGTTTGATGTGATACAAGGAATGGATTGGTTGATTGAACATCAAGCCCTAATTGACTATAAACATAAAAAGCTGATCCTTTAGACTGTAGAAGGATAGACAGTAACAATGGATGGTGAGAGAAGTTTTCTAAATAATCTTATCTTTGTTGTTACAGCACAGAAACTTCTTTAAAAAAGGTGTGAAGCCTACCTAGTATATGCCTTGACACTGATACTTCCACCTCCAATCTTGAACATATTCCAATCATTTCTAAATTTCTTGATGTATTTCTTGATGAGTTGCTAGGTTTAGCTCCTCAAAGAGAGCTTGATTTTGAAATTGAGGTATACCCTAGTATAGCTCGAGTATCTATCACTCCATACCATATAGCACCTATGAACATTAAAAGAATTGAAAGTACAACTGTAGGATCTATTAGATACGGTTTTCACCAAACCCAATATATCTTCATGGGGAGCACTTGTGTTGTTTGTGAATAAGAAAGACAGGTCACTTTGATTGTGTATTGATTATAGGTAGTTGAATAGGGTGACTATGAAAAATAAATACCCTTTACACTGAATAGATAACCTTTTTAATCAGTTGAGAGGTGTAAGTGTGTTTTCAAAAATTAATTTGAGATTCGAGTACCATCAGTTGAGAATTAAGGAAACTGACATTCCTAAAACTACTTTTAGAACCCAATATAGGCATTGTGAATTCCTGGTGATGCCATTTGGGATCTCTAATGCTCCAATAGCCTTTATGGACTTTATGAATAGGGTTTTGAACCTCACTTAGATCAATTTGTTGTGGTGTTCATAGATGCCATCTTGGTGTATTCTAAAGCCAAGGAAGAATTTGAACTGCACCTCAGGGTTGTATTACAGACTCTGAGAGAGAAATAGCTATATGTCAAGCTTAGTAAGTGTGAATTATTGTTGAATGAAGTTGCTTTTTTGGGACACTTAGTTTTAATAAAAGGGATTAGAGTTGACCCTAGTAAAAGTGAAGGTAGTGTTAAAATGAGAACTACCTCGAAATGTGATGGAGATAAAAAGTTTTTTGGGGTTAGTAGGGTACTATAGAAGGTTTGTGAAAGGGTTCTCTATAATTACTACTCCTTTGACCAGATTGATCCAAAAGAATGTAAAATTTGAGTGGACTGATAAATGTCAAGAAAGTTTTAAGAAATTGAAGAAGATGCTAATAGAAGCTCCTATCTTGATTCAACCTGAATAGGGTAAGGATTTCACAGTGGATAATGATGCTTCACTTAATGGCTTAGAGTATGTATTAATGCAGTAAGGAAAAGTAATAGCTTATGCTTCAAGACAGCTAAAGCCACACGAGAGGAATTATCCTACTTATGATTTAGAGTTGGCTACTATTGTATTTGCTTTGAAGTTTTGGAGACATTATTTGTATGGTGAAAAATGTTATATCTACACAGATCATAAAGGCCTAAAATACCTCCTCACTCAAAAAGAGTTGAATTTGAGATAGAGAAGGTGGTTGGAATTGATAAAAGATTATGACTATTTGATTGATTACCACCCGAGCAAAGCAAATGAAAGATGAATAGTTAGTTTAGATGGCAAGTAAAGTTAAAGAAGGGAGCCTATTAGGTTTAAAGTGATAGAAGGTGGATATATGTATTATTAGAACAGGTTGTGTGTACCTAATACAAATGACCTAAGATTATAGATATTGAAAGGGGCATATGAAGCTCCTTATTATATGTATCCTAGGAGTACAAAAATGTATCTAGATTTGAAATCTCATTATTGGTGGCCAGGTATAAAAAGAGATATGGTAGAATAAGTGGCAAGATGTTTGACTTGTCAATAGGTAAAAGCTGAACACTAGGTTCCTTCTAGATTGTTGCATCCTATAGCAATGCTAGAATGGAAGTGGGAGAAAGTGATAATGGATTTTGTGATGGGTTTACTTATGACTAAAAGTAAATGTGATGTTGTATGTGTGATTATTGATAGGGTAACAAAAATGACTCACTTTATTTCAGTTAGAATGGATTATTCTTTGGAAAAGTAGGTTAAGTTATATATTGATGAAATAGTTAGAATCCATAGTGTTCTAGTAACTATCATTTCTAACAGAGAACCTCGCTTCACTTCTAAGTTTTGGAAGAAACTATAAGAAGCAATGGGTATCAAATTGGCCTATAACATAGCTTTTCATCCTCAGACTGATGGACAGTTAGAAAGGGTGATACAGGTACTCGAGGACATGTTGCAGGGTTGTGCCATTGAATTTAAAGGTAGCTAGGATCAGTATTTATCTTTGGCTGAATTTACTTATAATAATAGCTATCACTCCAATTTTGGTATGGCACCTTATAAAACTTTGTATGGAAGACAATGCAGAAGTCATTTGTGTTAGAGTGAAGTTGGGAAAAGTAAAATATCAGGTGTTGATCTTATTAGAGATACAGAGGAAAAAGTAAAGGTGATCAGGGAGAGACTAAAAGCTGCAGTTGATAGATAGAAATCTTATGCTAATTTTAAATGGAGATATATTAAGTATGCATTAGGCAAGAAAGTGTTGAGATTCGAGGAAAAGCAGAAATTGAGTCCTAGGTTCATCAGACCGTATGAAATTACAGAGAGAGTTGGACCTTTAGTTCATAGGTTAGCATTACCACCTGAGTTATAGCATATTCATGATGTTCTCTATGTTTCAATACTTAAAAGGTATAGATCAGATCCTTCACATCTAATTCCAATGATGGACATTGAACTAAAGCCTGACTTAAGTTGTAAAGAAGAGCCTATACAAACACTAGCTTGAGAAGTGAAACAATTGAGGAACAAGTCCATACAACTTGTCAAAGTGCTATGGAGGTATCATAACACTAAAAAGGCTACATGGGAGGTAGAGGAATAGATGAGGACATAGTACCCACACCTTTTCACTTCAGGTAATTTTAAGGATGAAATTTTTTTAAGAGGGAAAGAACTATAACGGTTATGCATTGAGGCTCTGTGAACAGTGCCACTGGGTTCAGGAAGTGTGCCTGAGGTGCCGAGTCACTTACATGAGAATTAAGGTAGCAGCACTAGTCATGAAATTTCGAGGGGCTCTAAAATGATGAAATAGGCCAAAATTAAAAATTTAGCAAAACTAATAAATCATTTCAGGTTATAAACTAGTGGTCTATAAGGTTAAATCGAGTTTAGTCGAGAATGACTTGGGATGTGACTGAGTGGACTTAAAAATACCATACCCTAAAAGTCAAAAATACCTTTAAGTCCATTAGTGAATGAATTTTTGAATTTTGAGGTTGGTTGCAAATTTTCATAATTTTCGAATTTAGCACATAAATTGAAGCAGTCTATAAACTACTCTATCAATGGAATTTGGCTATAAAATTTTACGAGCATGTAAATGGGAATAATCGAGGATTTTTAAAATAAATAGTGTAATTTTTTGAGGTCCTTATAATTTTTAAATTTTTTTTTTGAAGTTTCTACTAAAACTAAGTAGTTTTTGGAATGTTCGAGTGGCTGAGGGACCCACCTGCACCATTTTAGCAACCATAGGACCCTTACATATGTCAACACAAGTGACCATATGGCCAAACCTACTCACCCCACTCAAATTTCTTTCTTTCTTCTTCCTAGGTGGACTGACACCATTCTTGCTATTTTTCCACCATTTTTATCCTTTTCCAAGCTATTTTCAACATCTAATGGCATCTAAATTCCTTTCAATGTGTTAGGAATGAGAGGGTGAAGGATTTGGAGGTTAAAGGAAGGTCAATAATTCAAGAAAAATCCTTGAAGGACTAAAGGTGCAAAAAATCAACATCGAAATTCAAGTGTTCAAATGTAAGTTTTTTAGGCTTTTACAATTTATTTCCTATGGAATTTAGGGTTCCTAAAGATACCTATATGCTTAGATTTTCATTTGTGTATTTGTGTGATTTTTAGAGGAAT